>MU968508.1:133431-181916 GCA_034641835.2 Pinus albicaulis
GCCGAGCAATGGTGAAAATGGCAAAACACCTACTGGTGGTGGCAATTGAACGCTGGCGTTATTTGGTGTGGTGATACTCCCAGGTAGCTGTGTAGATTTCCCATTGAGGATCCTTGCCTTCTACTCTGCATCTTGTGTTGATTCTGTTGAGATTTCAAGCGATTTCAGGTGGAGGTGGAGAGGGGAAAGGGGAAATGGTGGAGGGTGGAAAGTGGAGGGGTGCTAGTAGTAGAGGGGTGGAGAAGTGGAGCAGAGGGTGGAGGGTGGAGGATTTTTTTTTTTTTTTTTTTTTTTTTTTTTTTTTTTTTTTTTTTTTTTTTTTTTTTTTTTTTTTTTTTTTGGGGACTCTGTGGTAGAGGATGTTTCTATTTGCATTCGTAGATTTGAGGATTTGGTGGACATTCTATTTCCATTCGTAGATTTCCATTTGAGGATTCGATTCGATTCGATTTGAGGACTCTGTGGACATTCTATTTGCATTCGATTTCCATTTGAGGATTTGATTCCTTTCCATTCCATTCCATTCTATTTCCTTGATTTGCTTTGAGGATCCTTGTAGAAGAAATGATGTATCAAACATCGCTGTCGTATGTTCACTACCATACCATTGGACATGATGACCTTGATAACAAGATTTCCCAAGATAATATCGACTTCATCTTCACGATACGAACCCATGCTAGAAGCTCTACAACACAAATGGTCCTCCTGGTACTTTTTCGTAATACGCAAGCGTCTTTTGATCTCATCCTCAGTAGTGTTGATAAGGATAATCTTAATAAATCTTTTGGTGGGTTTGTTTTCTATTCTCGATTGAGTTATTTTTGACACGGTGTCCCCAGTGAATGGACAAACAAGGAAGGTGCAAGCTTCAGCGTCGGAATATCAATGGGGGCTTTGTGATGCCCAATTACAAGCTTATGAAAAGGCTTAATTTGGTATGGTCAATGGACTCGAAAGTTAACGTACAGAGTAGCACTTGGAATTTGAGTGAATATCAAGCACAACTACCTTAGATTAGTAGTGATGGAAGCTTCATTGATATATCATATCCTTAATTCTGAAAAATTTAGTTTTCTCAATTCAAAAATCATAATCACTTGCAATTTTCTACAGTACAAACATTTCAACCCTGGAAATTTATTTTGCGGAAGCTATGAATGACCTTCAAGGTTTCCCTTGGTTCTCACACATAAAAAGTTAACATCTGCATGCTTCTGACAAAGCATCCAGACTTTAAAGACTTTTAATTGTGGTCCTGTTGTTGTGAGTTCCTTGTATTTTTTATTTCTTCCTAATTTTCTCCCAAGTTTCTTGTTTTCCGTAGCACGAGTGTCAGCCTGTAAGTGGGTAAGCGTTAATCCTATCGTCAGGTCAAATTTGGGATTTTCCCTTAGTATGCACAACAAAGTTTATTTTCCCTTAATATGCAAATTTGATTTTCCTCGAGATGCACAACAACCAATTCCACAAGACCAAGAGAGATCGCTAATGTTTGTTTTGTTAAAACTTTAGCTATTTTCAACCCAACGTTAACAAAATCATATAAGTAATGTTGTTAAATACTTTCACGTACATGTCATGCATAACATCGAATACATGCAATGAGATCGTCTAAGCCTCTATGAATCGCTGATAGTAAAACATTATTGACAATATTGGGCTAAAAAAATTCTGTGAGTATAAAATAGAAATAGAGCCGACTTTAAATTTTCCGTGCTGCGTAATAAAATTTTGAGTAGTTGATGTTGCGAAGGTTTTAGGATGTGAAAATAAAGTGTCATGATAAACAAATCGACATGCAGTATAAAACCTTTCGCTATCAAAAATTCAACAGCAGCACCAATAGATGTAGGATCTTAAAAACCAGTATTACTTCATCTCGCCATTCAATCTCAACAAAGTCTTACAATAGTAAAAATGATTAGAAATCGATCGAATTTTTGGCCATTACGTACCTCTACAAAGTACGTATCGCGTTTCACATAGTTTCCACTGTCGTTCTATTCGTGCTCTCCCTACAGGAGTCGCAAACATGAGATGGATTGATGCGTACAGAATTTGAAAAATAACTCGCGTCACGGAGTGGGTTGCAGTACAGTTAATGCATGCATGCAACCAGCTAGGTAGACGGGGTAACGAGACGGTGAGCCGCAGGAGTAACAAAGCCTAGATTGTTAAATTGAATAAACTAAATAACAATTCTTTAATGCAGTAATATACAAACTATATATAACAATATCGATTCTTAAAATGCAGTAATAAATATTTTAAAAAGAATCGAAAAGTAAAAAATTAAAATTTGCCCTCAAAGAATCTTAACACAGACTTTCATCGGGTGGCTTATGCAAATCCTTTGGTCCGCAAAATTTCCTCGTTTCTTCCAATTTTTTGCTCTGCACCTATATTGCTTTTGAAACTCCAATTAAATATCGTATGAGCGATTCCCTAGCCCTCAAACCAATAAGGTACCAACGTTTGTGCTGAAAACTATTTTAAAAACTTCACATACTTTTCTATGCAACTAGTCTCCAACACTTCACAAGCACAATTAACAAATCCAAATCAGTACATAGTTTATGGTCTTTAACACTGAATATATATATATATATATATATATATATACTCACCTCTTCGCACGTAGGAGCACGTACACATCATTGAAAACCAACAAGCTTTAAACCAACGCGCAGACACACTCCAAAACTTATTTGTGGCATCTCTACCATATAGAAATTAGAAATGTCAAATACACATGAGTCTCTTTGGGAGAACTTATATAGAAGACACAAATGAATTTCTCCCATCTCGCAGTACGCTAATTCTACATAGTCGGGCAATCTTACAAACAGAATAACCTCGAAGAATACCTCACAAGCAAGGTAAATATGAAAAGCCTTCGAGCCCGCTTACTCAGCTCGAGGGTGTAAAACTCGAAGAGGATTGGAGTTAGTGAGCTCGACCAAACAGAAAGAGTTTATAGCCAAGCTTCCATCAAGCTTCTGCTGGCTAGGTCTCAAATGTTCCATCGATCACGTAGAGAAACTCGCAGGAGTGAGTGACTGACCACTGTAACTCCCAACAAGAAATCATGAATCGCACGGATTTCCACACTTTAAGGAAATTATCGGCAATGTTGGTTTTCCATAAATTAAGGAAATCACTCAGCTTGGTTTCCGCAATTTGTTGTAGTTGTTTCCCAAAAATAACTCAGCTGGAAGAGTGAGCGTAACAAGGATGTTGCGTTGACCAAGAGGAAAACGACAGGGAGGCCACTTTACCTCCGATGATGGAACAATGCATCTTTTAGGTGATCATAATCTCTAAAAAGTCGCACGATAACCTACTCCTTTTAAAATCTTCTAAAAACATTTTTTTACGAGATTGGTTAGCTTTTAAGAACTCTTTAAAACTTTCTAAAAGATAATTTTTTTCTAAATTTAATTATAGATAATTTTTTTCCTTAATTTAAATAAAAGATAAAAAACAATTTCATTCATTACGAGACATCAATATAAACTCCAACTCTAAACACCTAATTAAAAAATTAATTATGTATATAAAAGCTCAAATGTTTGGTGGACGGATAGTCTTGTTGCGATGGTGAAGATGTATATGTGCTTTACATTTGCAAATCGACAAATCGTATGATCATCTCTGACTCCAATGGGGGAATTTTCAATATTTAATTAAAACCACGTAGACAAATTATAACACATTCATGCCACCTCTATTCCTAGTGGATGCATTTTCAATATTTCATTTAAAAAGAAAAACACATGTGGACTTATTTGATAATCGGATTTATTAACTCTATATGAAAATTTTAGCGTAAATCGTCGACTAGAACATCCCTACTCGACTTTCTCGTATGTTTCTGTAATTTACAAAACAATCAGTTAAATGGCCTTCTCCTTTGACATGCGAAGCGTACCGAGGTAACAGCCTCAGATCTGCGCAAACATGTAATGAAAGGCGATTAATAAACATTCAGGTGGGCAGTATTCTTTTAATGAATTTTATGTTATTGATTTTAAACTTAAACATTAAATGTTGTTAAATAAATGCTGTTTGTTTCAACGCAAAACGCACCATTCCAATGGATTATTTGGTGCACGCCATGATCTCAAGAAAGTATGGTTTTAATATTTCTTTAAAATTCAATGAATTTGCGACATTATTATTATTTTCGTGGTGATGTAGCTTAAAGACAACAGGCTATGAAAGGGCTGAATCCATAGTAAACGGACTTGAAATAAGCCTCGGGATAATTCTGTAACTTTCTGGAAATGTTAAACTTATTAAATAATATACACAGAAAACCTCAATATATCTCGAGTGGTGTCCTTTAGGACTTTGTAGCAATATTATTATTAACATGTATGCTCTGGTGCAGATAGCACACTGTTTCATTAAGAAATTGCTTTGCACTCATGCCACTTGCAACAAAGCTTCCTTGACGTTGCCAGATTAGCAATTGCAAACGAAGCTACTTTGCAAGTTGCGCTTTTCTCTCGCCGCCCATGCTCAGTCAGCTTTCACCTGTCACACACTACTCGCGCTCCTCACGGAAAACGCGTTGCCGCTCTGGCTGCCAGTACAAAAACGCGTTCGTTTCATCGATTGAAAAGGGCGAAAATACAGATCGTTCAAGGGAAAAAATTTTCTTCGCTCTGGATGCAAATTAAAGGGCAAACGACATTCACCCATATATTAAATTTGCTGTCACTGGACAACCCGAACGACAGAAAGGATCTCGCTCACCGTGAATCCTTCACCGCTTTTCCGAGGCAATGTCGCTCGTCTCCACCGTGTTGTAAGGAGCCACGCTGTTCAATCTCGACCTCCACCACCCATCGCTTCAATACACATTTGCGTATTCAATCATCTCAATTTCAAACTAAAAATAATTCTGGTACACAATCTATTCGTTTCCATTTCCTATTCAATCATCTATATACACGGAGAAGAAAATTGCAGAAGACCTACATTTAATTGATTAATTACCTCTTCCTTCTCGCTTTTGGAGGAAGTGTTGCAGAGAGGACTTTCTTCACAATTCCCAGGCCTCGCACGCGGAACAAGAAACCACGTTAGACAATTTTAACTGGAAAACTCCTTTTCTTTATCCTTTCAGCATTTTGTCCAACCCCTATTCAAAATAACACGAGAGTAGAATGTGTATTGCTCGCTGCCAGTCTTTGAGGTTGATTTTTCATTCACAGCGCTCGATCGAAGATTTGGGCGGCCGCCGTCCCGATGTCTCTTCAATTTTTCCGCAAGCTAATCTTTAGAAGTTCTTATGAAAGTTGTTACAGCTGCGTGCGCTCGGCAAGCTTTGATAATGTCTCTGACCATGCCAAGAGAATGGCAAAAATACTTCCGTCGGAAACAGAAATAACAGAGAAAGATGAAAACAAGCAAGTCGTTTGGTCTAAAATTTACACCATTTTTTTCTTGATGGCTACAAAGCGTGTTGCTCGGATAAAAATAAGACCTTGTGAGCACGCATATCGTAAACATTCAATATTCCGTTACAGAAAAGTAGTGAGCTGAGCTGTGGATGGTTTCTTCGGGAGCTTTCGCCACAACGTGCACCCGCTGAAAAAGATAGTGACAAAAGCATATGTAGTTAGCCTTCTGAACATTTAAATCGCTTTCAATTGAATGAGTTCAGGAAAACTCAAATGGCAAACATCCAGTGCATGAAAATACCAGGAATTCGGATTAGTCAGGCCGACTTTCCGAAGGAAAAGTTATATTTGCTTCTGTAACTCTCGCTTTGGACCGAAACCGGGCTTACCGGAAACAACTCCGTACACTTTCTGCGGAGTCGATGCCTCAGACACTCTGTTAAATCCGTGGCCCTCAGCGATTGACAAGGGAGCGAAATCAACTTTCTTGTCCTCCGACTGCTTCCTTGACGCTGAAAGCAACCTTTAGAATCATCTGCGGTTTTATCCGCGACAGATCTTGCCGCATCACCGTTCCATCTCATGAAAAATACATACAATATCAGCTAAAAGCATTCCTTCAAAACACGTGAAGACAAATTTTACAGAGATAAGAAATTTTCAACTGATCGATCTGAAAGCATAGCGCGCAAGAAAGATTGAGGGTGCCTGCAAAAGGAAGCATACATCTTGTTTTGGCTTGGTACATTTCGGGACCGAATTCCAAACTATTACTGTCCTTCATTACTCTTCCGTTTGCTTCGCAGGCGTCCTGAACGTCGTCGATACCGAAAAGCCACAGATCCATTTGGCGATATAGCTATGCAAACTGAATCAACTGGCCTCAAATTTCCACCGCAATCTACTCGTTTTTTTCCGAAGCTATAGTCCTTCAGGAGATTCTATCAAAGTGCCGAACACATAGACAATAAGGTTTCAGGCGAGCGATAAAGCCTGAGTGATACATACGCACGTGGAAGCATTATTGCTTTAATGAATGGAAAATGGGATCGCTACTTCAGCGGAGCTCTCCGGCACCGGCGTTCTCTTAGCCTCGACCACGAGAACCACGTGCCCTGTTTTCTGTCGGAGCAAGAGAGACTTCTCAATGCGTCTCGCAACGTGTCACGCCTGACCCGCATTATATTCCCCAAATTTTCCACGGGATTTGACGTGATGATTCGGTGCATTGCGTCAGTAATGGAAAACATGGAACGAAGTGTGCGGCTTATGGGTAGATTGGATCAGATTTGATCTGGATATTCCAATGCAAAAAATATGAGGTGTTTAGGCTCGTTAAATATTATTAAAAAATCGAGAGTTAAAATATTATTAAAAAATAATATGTTGAAATGTGATTTAAATTTTTGCATCAGTTACTTTTTACATTTTAAATTAAACTTCTACATTAATTTATATCGTTTTCTATGGATTTTATAACAATATTTTTAAAATATCGTAGAGATGGCAGCATATATTTTTGGAATTTTGTATCCCATTTCTTTGCGTGAGATCAATCTTTATTTTTTCTTTAATTTTATTTTCTTTCTTGTGTTTCATTAAACATTTTTGTGATGATGGTGATTTTAAACGTGACGCTGGTGGGAACACCTTTCTTCATTCCTCATCGTCGTCGCGGGAAATTTTCAAAAGAAGCCCTGGAGATCGAGGCTCAGACCATGTGCGCTCTCCAACTCGATGCAATTTCGATCATGGCTTTCATAGAATACTGCAGAAAGCCAGACCATGTTGAAATGTTACTTCAAATCGCCCGTACAACCTGTCGCTCATTTCTGGGTCGTGCCTGAAGAACCTTCCGACTACTTGCCGCTTGTTATTTTTGTTCCTAAGGTTTTGCAGAAACGGCACGCAGCACGCTTACCTACCGTGAACAAACGCATTGCTTTATCACCGTAATCCGTATTTGCGAAACAACATGCTACAAACATAAAACATGGTTACAATAAGGCACAGTAGCTTTCGCTTATTAAAAGAAACAAGAGCTGTTTCACCGAAAACAAGAGTGTTTTTATTTTTTGTGCACGCAGGTTTTTTGTTTTTATTAAACAATGGTCCCTCACATTATTTTAATCGCAATCGCAAAGCCTGTCGGATGTTGCGATTAAAGTGTCTCTTGCTGATGTTGAGGTTATGCGAGGCGATCGCAATCGCACCGCATGTTATATTATGTTGCAACCGCTCAGAGTTATGTTTGCACCGTCGAATGATGCACGCGATTGACAATCGTGCAATTTCGTCACAGTACCAACCGTCCTACACCAAGCCAAGGTCCGCGGGGGAGGTGTGGTCTGCGGCACCACGCGGCATTATTATGCTGAATCGCAAGTTCTTTTTATTATGGGCAAGATTGCAAAGGATGTTTTCGCACCCGACGCCATTTTATATGTGCGATGCTTTATAACTCATCGCGCTTTGCAAAGAGTCCCGACCTCAAAACCTTTGCTGGGCGACGATGACGTGACGGCGTACGTGATTTTGATAACCATCGCGCGCACACTCGCTAAACGTCGGGAGCCCAAGTTTGTAACGCGAAAAGTTTCACTGCGCATTGTCCATGAGTTTTGAAGTCCCATGTGTTTGCAAAGGCTACAGTTTGACATGTTTCGTTTTGATTTATCGCTACGATGGGAGTATTGATATATCATATATACGCTAACATATATAATATACGCGTACCTTTGTATGTGCTTCTCCCGAGAGGTCTTTCATATTTTGTTTAAAGTGTTTGTTTTATATGTTACGCACATATAAAGCGAGAAGGCCCGACAGGCAAGCGTAGTGACAGTGTGTGTTTGTGGCGTGGCGTAGTGTGCGAAAACGTTATACAGCAGTAGTGTATTTCAAAGAGACAGTAGTGTACTTTATGCACAACAATGCGTTGTTTTTACCGAGACAGTAGTGTTTAGCTGAAAGTGAGACAGTAGGAGTCTAGATGCACCGTGTTAAAGCGTATAGCTTTCAGCTTTGTAATTTCCTCTCCGTGAGAGGAATTTTTGTTTGGTAACATTTTTGAGTTAATGGAATGAAAGTTTCAAAGTGTCGAACTCTGTTCCTCCTAGCATTTGTTTTTTATTTTCTCCGTGTTAAGAAGGAGCATGCACTATTTCTCCGTCTATTGTTCGGAATTTTCGGTAAACTTCCAACATGTAGTACCAAGTAGGCTAGTCCGGTGTTCTTCGAAGGTGTCAAAGAAGTCAATACAAGGATTTCTTTTGCTACAGCAGCCTTTCCTCCAAGAGTGAAGACTCAACTGCAAAAGAATCCAAGGTATTTCTCAATACATTTTTTCGTGTAATCGTTATCAAACGTATCACAACCATGCGGCTGTCAAACAATTGTTAATTGGTCGCGTGGAGATTCAAATCCTCTTCGATATTTAACGCGAAGCAAAGGCAGGACAGTGGAAAAGCCGCCTAAAGCAAAGCAGCTAACGTAAGATGTTATCTCTTAGTGTGACGCGGGTTCACCGCATCGCTCGACTCCGTCGTAGGAGCAACGAGTTTGCAGTCGGTGGGAAAGGCCTCTCGACATAACATCCTGGGTTGAATGTGAATCCACATGAGACAAATGATTCGAACGTGGCGCGCGCTTTGGAGCCCAAAAATTTGCAAATATTTATCCCAGGGCAAACTCATACAGCGACGAGATTTGGCACGATGCCTTTAGCGCAGCGCAGGGCTCAGTCGAAAGAAGCAAGTTACGTGGGGAGTCCGTGGCTTTGAATTCTCAGCTCGAAAACATGCGTATTTGCGACTCGGAAGAGACCTCGAGGTTGTGCTGGCCAAAAATTCGGTAATCTCGGTACGAGTTGGAAACGTCATCGACCAACCCCACAAAGACATCTAGTAGGTGCGTTAACTCTCATACACAAGTCGCCACCACATAAAAGTCGAGGAGATTCCGTCCATGCTTCCACCGGTTAGAAATCGGGTGGGAACAGTGAATCATCGTCGAATCACTCGAGACACTACAAGTTGTCGTGTGAAGAGAGAGTGGTTCGTTAGCCCCCCAACCACGGAGAGAGAAGGCCATGATGTGGTCACAGATAGGTTAACACCAGGGCCAACCTCATCGCTCGTAGAGTGAGAAGATGGTTATTTGTGCACAATGTCCAAAAATTTTGATACCACCGAGATGTGCCACTGTTGGACATTAATATTTTTTCTTTCTTATTTGGTTTGTAGATTTATTGGTGTTCTAGTTTCACCAATTGTAAGGAAAATATTTGTGTGGTGGGCAAGAAAATGGCTTTGATGTGTAAAATTTTTATAATGCATACTCACTACTACCGCAAAAACATCGCTCAAGTTAATGGTTTTCAAAGTTATTCTTGGGTGGCCGAGACAATATATCATTGACTCGCTATCTCTTCATATTTCCCTAACAACATGTTAGAAACGAGCTAGAATGGTAGTAGCTTAATAGTAAAACTAAACAAATTTGTTGTGTAAATTCCTATAATGATATAATAATAATAATAATCCACTAAGGTCACGGCCAAGCCGTACGACAAATTGCGTATGAGACCCCTTGCTCGAGGTGACGTAGGGACCCACTTCCGCATAGTGATTTCTGATTGCTAAGTCTCACGAAGGAATACATACTCTACCCTCTCGTTTTGAACATGTGTTATCTTAGGACACATGTTTCCAACTATTAAGCCCACTCAAACTTTGTCAGGCGATCGACACCGCATTCATGTAGCACAAAATGGATGATATGATGCAAATCTTTGTTAGAATGAGTAGTGGTTCAAGTTCGAGAAATGACAACAAAATGTCGGCTGGGAAAAGTGGTATGAACCCATGCCTATCTACCGCAGCAAAGAACACATGCACCGTTTTCAAGAGATTTTTAATAAAGCACAATTTTCATATAGACTCGAAGCCCATTTACGTATTTGAAGAAAACAAATGAATGAATCGGTAAGCAAACTAATCATCTTTCAATTTGTTGAGAAGTAATTCGACGAATAAATTAGGGAACAAAAACGCGGAGATCATGGTCGTTCAGTATGAACATTTCTTTGCTTACGAGTCAATGTTAGTGAGATGGTGAGGTCCTCAATGGTCGACTCTTTTGTCATCTCACCTGCCATGATCGCCGACTCCTAATTAGCATATAGAATTTCTGATGGTCATCGGATTACTCTGGTTGTCCATTTTGACCATTTTGATGGCATGATTAGCTCGCGGAACACCATCTTTGCTTGAAGACTATTTAGGTATTTTTTCTCCCGACTATTTACCCCAATAAATATAAATTTCTTCATAGGATCTTATTAGCTCCACCCAGAACAGTTTGAAGAACGTGGACAAACATATCGTGATTATTTGTTCTCCTCGATGTGAGTTCACCAGTAATTTTGGGTCTTTCCAAGGACCTCCGATAAAGGCGTTATAAATGTGTGTTTATTGGAGCCACACTCAGGCCATGTGACATTTTTTGTTAGCAGGAGGACTCGGCTACACAACAAAGTGGTGTGTTTTCTTCATAAAAGCAGTAGAAGAAATTTTTAATTAGCGCAGGGGGCAAGCAATAATTGCAGAAAGGTACTCGCTGTTAAAGTTTAAAAAGTAATAATATTTTCTAATGTAAAATGAAATCTCGATGGTTTTAGAATAATTTAGTGGCCTCAAATTTCCCCACACACAAAAAGTAAAAGTGTAGATGCACACACAAATGAAAATTTGTGGCAGAGTGCAAAGAGTAGAAGTGGCACATGCGCATTCTCAAACAATTACTTGAATGGGAAAAACTTGGAGTTAATGATGAATAGAATGTTATAGATTATGTACGATCCAAGTGAACAAGTCTGGGATTGTGTAGCACCGAGTCTTCGATTGTTCTAGATTTTGCAAAATTCATCGCGTTTGTCAAAAGATGATTTAGTTGTAGTTCAAAGAGATGACCTCAATTATAGTCGAATAATAATGCTTATTATCCTTTATAAGGACACCGTCATACATAGTCAGGCATCAATTTGGCCATTGGCATCATCGAATAAAATCTTGTGTTTGTGTTATCGTATTGTTGTTCTCGTTATTTATTTAAGTTGGTATCGTATCCTCGTAGCAAAAACCTATGTAAAGAGTGAAGGAAATCGTGTGCATTGAGCTCTCGAAAGTTGGCAAGTGTGAAACATCGTGGAAGTGAGTTTCATGACACGTTGTATAGTTCTTTTTCAAATATAAAACATGGATATCACAAAAATCAATTGTCACCAGATGATACAAGAAACAATGCTTTCAAGATAGAACAAAACAATAAGTTATTTCCATGTTCTAAAATATAATGCAAAATTTGTCTCGAAAAACATTTGATGTACCCAGCATCCAGAATGCGCATCATGATGATGCCAAGAAAAACACAAAATCATTGCCAACTAAACTCACCTTCGAAAGAGTTGCATCGCTCATTTCTACACCAAATCATTAGCCATAGTAGCCGCAATTATGCATATTTATGTCATTAATTACAATATTGATTCTTATTCCCTCACTTATTTTCATACTAAATTATTCTAACAAAACTTTATTACATTATAAACACTTCCATTAATTCATTCACTACACATAAAATCCCACCGCATCACTATCATTTCTACGTATTATTGTATTTACCCTTTAACTATCTACAAAGCACTTTCTTACTTATCACAAAGGAGTAAGTATACTTCAATACATTAAAATTATATTTTTTATTTGTAATCACAATGTTCATTAATAACCTTGTTCCATGCAATGATCAAGCTCCACACACAGAAGCTTGAGATGGTTCAAACATAAGCGAAGCCAATGGCCAACCATGTACCTCTTATAGAACTCGAAGATATCATGGCATCTCCACATGTTTCTCAAGTGTACCTAGTTTCTACTTTTAGGAAATAATGGCATTGGTTTATCACACATGAATGTTGAAAACCAAAATTTCCCCATGAAGTATATCACAAAAATGTTAAGTACCATTTTGTCGTGTGAGGTACAGGGAAATCAAGTTGAGTTGTCTCACAAGGTAAAGGAATAAATATACACTATCCAACAACACAAACATTGTGATTAGTGCTTTGTGTAAATTCATAACACTTAAAAAGAAGAAAAACAAACATAGCATAGTACACGAAGTTATGACTTTGCACCACTTACTCATCACTACACAAGCCAAAAGTCAAATACTATCCCATGAACATTAACGATCTCAAACTCCTATTTTCAAACAACTTCATAGAAGACATATTCTCTCTCAAACTTGATGCAAAACATACCTAGTGTTGTCTCCACAAAGCACAAACCTATCCACATCCCTTACACAAATTTAATATGAATTGTGTGAGAAGACACTGTGATTTAAAATGTATGAATGCGGTATGAAATGAATCGTGGTGATACATTAGTAACCCAACTAAATTATTTGACTTTGAAAACATGGAAAATTAAAATGATTTTTAAATTAAAGTTCTTATTATTTGATTTGAAACTCGAAAACACATTTTTCGTAAAAATAAAAAAACGATCGCTTATATTACAACATATCGACTTGTGACATTTACAACCATTTATTACTCGGCACTGATTCTTCACAACAACCATCGTACAACATATCGTTCCACATACAATTCATCTCAAAATGTAAACCATCGAGTTGGTATTGACTAAGTATTTATGTCGCCAATCATCATGAACCATATGCACATCTAATAACAAAACCGCCATATTAGAGGATACCAACATATATATTGAGAAAGATAGAGTAGTATATATAAAATGCTCGCTAACAAAGAACCAAGACACAGATTCCACACCATCATTCACAAAAGCTCGCTTGACTGCGCGATGGATGTGGAAAAGCCGCGTGCCCAGACATAACAAGAAGCTAAAAGTATACCACACACATGAAACTACATACACAGCAAAGTAATCAAGAGAATATACTCCCGAATCATCCCTCATGGTATGGGGAATTTCGTTGATGGACATTCTCGCCCTCGATGAGAAACACAACATGTGCCCCGGTGGTGCCTCTAGTCCACTATTGGATATCTAGTCCTCTCTAGTGTTGTTCTCCGTAAACCCCGAGTCGTAGATAGGAGTGTTAAGCTTGGAAAGCATCCCATGTACCCGATCAATCCATCTCCGCGCTAACCCTCGTCGGAAGGAGGCTCCTCCCACCAGATGCCATCAATAATTAATTTTCGAATCCTCTATATATAAAGACAGTACTACAGACCGATCCATGAGGCATCCATAGACCTATCTACAAAGGCCAAGAGTTCGTTCCGCCCTTATTTTTTGATCCCATCCTCACATACCACGCACACGGTAAATGATCCCCATTATCCACCTTTATCCAAGCACTCACAATCACACACATCACTCGATGCGGCAAATCATCAAAGAACACAATAGGCAAGGAAATCGATGTAGCGACGATGTGATGAGAGATCTTTAACAATGGGTAGGTCTACCGCCTCATGTCCCATAATTTCACTTTCTATAATGGCCCCATGAATGTAGGATAAATTTAATCGGAACATCCTAAAAATGAGTTCATTATGGGCAAGCCAAATCTCTCAAAACAAGTAGAATGATGCAGATTTACACACCCCATTAGTTCCACCCCATCTCTAAAAGGTATCATTAATATCAATTGGATTCGGACCCAAACGACCAATAATATGGTCAAAAACATGTCAGACCCACACTTTCCTTCGTCAAAGCAAAAAATAGGAAAACATGAGAAGTCGTTTTCTTCATGCAATCGACATAATGGACAAATCGCCCAGCACCGGGGAAAACCAATCCTCGTTGGAGGCGATTCCCAAGGTAAGGATTCTTCCTTTCCATACCAACCATGAAAATATAAGGATATTCAAGGGAATCTTCCATCCCCAAATATTTTCTAAATGATGAATCAACCCCACTCACCATTCTCGGGCATGCCACAATGGCGGAGTAGTATGTCCTCTCACCACCGTATCTCTCTCTATTTTTAGTTCCCGTCCCACACTAATCTATCACCGTCATGATGAAGACACAATCCACTCCATCCGAAGGCCATCAAAAAATATCTTTCCTTGGTGCTTGAAAATCCCTTGTCATAGGGCGCCCACCTGATCCCACGTTTTACTGCATCGTATTTCCTCATCTCCAACAGAGGCATAAGTCGATGTAAATGGGTGAGTACCGTGCACCGTGACAGGCTGACAGATCACCACATCTCAGCTGGCATTCCTTGTCAACATAATGTAGTCCACTCCCAATAGGATGTTCAAATTCATTCCCAAATCTCCGCACACTGATCCTCATTCAAACGCACCTGCATAATCATCTTCAAGCTTTTCCATATGGGCGATCCACAAGCTGGTGACAGTGACTCGTACATCTCGATACGACAAATCTTTCAAGTACATATTTGTAATGGACATACTAGACCACATACCACCAAAATTTGCGGCCCATCCATAACGATTTGGTGAGAAGAGCATTGGAGAAGATACCGGACATCCAACAATCCCCACCCAGTATTTTCGCGAAGATACAATACTGAGCTTTGCACAAGTTTTTATTCCTTTTGTCGGAGACGACCATAAGAAATTGGAATGACAATGTTTATACAACCAACACTTTGTTCTCGAAAGGTAGAATAAGTGCGCAATATACCACAACTCGAATCAACACCACTTGTATCAACACAACCGCTCTCAAGAGATAAATGCCTATCCGTGGCTCCATCTATGAACACTTTCTTAAACTTTTCAACCAACCACCTCACCACCATTAGACATATCCACATGGATTCAGCATTTAAATCCCAAGTATGAGAAGCCCTCCCTCAATGGCTTTATTTGAACAATCATGAAGTCAAATGTACAATATTGATTCTCATTTAAATCCTCATTACCATGAATAAAAAATGATTTCTCTATTGATATGTAACCTTGTTTCGTCGGCAAAACGATTACGAAGGTAATTAATACAGAACCATTGGTTTCTGCAAATGTCTTACCAAATACCGCAAGCTCATCAACAAACAGAGAATGAGAACGCATGCAAGGGAAAGAGTGAAACCCGTGATATAACCAGCTCGTGTAGCTCCGAAGGAGTTTATCATCATCACATCCATAATAAGGATAAATATTATGTGAGAAAGCACACTACTGAAAAGACCCCAATCCACCTTGAAGAATTCTCGATGGCTTCCCATTAATAATCACAAAGATAAAAACATCGATGAAACACATGCTACAATCGCCCATCGAATATTTTCACTCGAGGAACTCCAAGTGAAAAGCAATCTAATAAAAGACCAATTGACACAAGCCACATGCCTTGAAAAGATCCACCTTTCATGATTAGAGCCTCCAATTTATCGCATGAACTGAATGGATCACTTCTTGTGTAGTAGCAACACCGTCATGCATTGACATGCCCTTTCCAAAACCATGTTGTTCCACCATCGAAATGTCATCCGAGTGTAAAACCTCTTCAACCGATTAGAAATGATCTTGCACATAATTTTTTAAATGGTGTTACATACGCTACTCATACCAGTAATCCAAGAAAACCCCAGGGTTTTATGACTTCTCAGTATGAGAGCTATGAAAGTTGGAACTCATATCCCCGTGGACACGACCATTGAGTCTCGATCAATTCACGGGCCGTCAAGGAGGAGTTTCCTTTTGACGCCGAAACATATCGAAAAAATGTATATAGAACTCGAATCGTCACCCATCCGGGACCACAGACTCTTGTCCACCCGCAAAACATACTCGTGAATGCTCTGGCATCTCTTCTTTTGGTGATTTCTTTCCAGGAGCTCGTTTGCAACCCGATCCAACACCCCGCACTTTGGTCGAGCACCCACGCTCGACACCTACAATCAACCTCCCCCACTAGCCTCTATAGAAAGATGAGAAACATTCTTTTAAGCCTCCTCACGATCTCTCGAAGCGAATAAACTATTGTCCCACCGGGCCGCCTCATCTCTGTGAGATTGAGTTCCTCGTTTTTTCTACCATTGGCCACACAATGAAAAAAATTTGTGTTTTCATCTCCTTCTTTAAAAGCATCGGGCGCTCTTCAACTTCCATGTAACCTCCTCGAATCTCTTAGAATTTCTTTTGCTCTCGGCAGTATTTGCACATATTCACAAGATCATACATTCGCCGGGAAGGGGGAGAAATCCTGAAAACTCACCATGTAATCTCGCAACTTCTCAGTACATGGACCCCAACGTTCCTCATACTTTTCCTCTCTTTATTTTCCTTTCCCATCGCTTTCGTACTCCAATCTCTTAACACCCTTAATCCAAGCCGAGAGATCGCCGCCACCGCCTCTCCCCCATCATGAATCACCTCCTCGCCACAAAGCCCATTAACAAGCACGTGTGCACGCATCCATTAACCGTACTCGATTAAATTTAAAATGGTATCCTTGCACATACCGCCTTTTCACAGTCGACGCAGAGACAAGAATATGATTCGCGGGAGTTTCGTCCAAGAACTCGTGAGCGAAATTTTCGTCAGTGTGCATGAGCTCACCCATCATAGCTCTCATCCAATCTCTTACCACAAACTCCTCCCTTCCGTCTATTAGTCCACATGTCGACATCGTGTGTGTGTGGGACCGATATTAACCAAATTGCTGTCACCGAGAATGCAGCTGGCACGCGATCGACCGCAGGATCCGGCCTTTCGCCTCGTGCGTTAACTCACCAATCGACAAGGGTGCAGGCTAGTCGCCCATAACAATAAGATTTATGACCTCCGTGATCACCGAAGCTTCGTCAAAATGATCCTTAATGTAGATCGATCATGAAATGTAGCACACAAGTCGATGATAATGAATTTTCTCTTTACTTCAACAAAAACCGTATAAAAGTAATAATGCCCCAAGAATTTATAAGCTACTAAAACTTAGCTGCATGTACCAGATAGATATCTTTCTTAATTTGTCCACCTCATTTAATATTTAAACATCACTCGCGCCCATTTGAATTCCACACACATACCAAGCTCGACGTACAATTAAAATTAAACATTAACTTTTCTTACCATAGATGCTATTTTGTTTCGCAACCAAACACACCATTCAAAATGGGCGCCCATGATTCCTGGAAAGAACGCCCGGTTTAATATTTTTTTCTAAAAATCAATAAATTTGTGAAATATCATATTTGTTTTCTGGTGATGACAGCGTAAAAGGGACATCAACAATAAAGTACGCACGAATCCATAGTCGGCATCGACTCGAAAGAAAGTGAGGTAAACTCAGTAACTTTAGAAAGACTAAACTTATTAGAACAGTAGAAAATATAATACATGTCGTAGTGGTGTCCAACACGTACTTTCGTACAATATTACACGGACATGTCCGTTATGGTGCAGTATCGAACATTCGATTAGGAAACTCGTTTTGTACCTTCACGCTACTTTGCAACGAAGTCATTCCCGATATCGTAAGTCGCGTACTTCTCTACCGCCCACACCGATGTTGCAAGTTGCGCTTTCTCGCCGCCCACACTCGCGTGAGCTTCACCTACTCACACACCATACTCACGCTCCGCAATACGTGAAAACAATATTTAAAAAATTATTAAAATTTAATAGCGAAATGTAATTTTATTTATTTATTTTTAAACGTTTTGTTTTGTCTTAAGAAAACATTGATATACATTAGAGTTATATATAACAAGACATACACCGAATTTCATTCTCAATGCAGACTCAAAGGCGAGAAAGTCCAAATTCCCAAGCACAAATGAATAAAGCTCCCGATGAAAGGGAATAAACCCAATGCACTTGGCAGCAATATTACCGGTAGGAAAACCATACCCAACGTAAAAACAACCCACATCCCCCGTATAGAAGACAACATAATACATTTGTAGGAAGCATTATCATACCCATGAACTGGAAATAAAAGGACACAAGGAGGCATGCACACAGCCTTTTGAGTGAAAACACAGATTAGATGCAAAACTTCTAGCTTCCAAAAACTTCCACTTGGTAGGAGAGGGCGTTCCAACAAAGCCTCGCTCGAAAATTTTCAAGCCCGGCTTCCTTTGATATCAATCTCCACACGGATCACGTTGACATAGGGATCAAGAGCATCCAAGAAAACCGATAGAGATGTGCTCGCTTGATTTTTTGTAATCGTACCGGCTCGCTCGAGGTTGATGTTAAAAGGCGCTTAATGGAGATAAAAACTAGTCGTAAAAAATCGAAAATACAGTCGCTCGATTATGTTAACGATGCATCGGCTCGCTTGAGGTTGAAATTGATATTGCAACGAAAGTGTCCGTCCCATATTTGAAACCACGGACCCTTAATGACCCCGTGACGAACTTCCCACCTTTCGGCTATCGTATCTCTCACCGTTATTTTCCTTAGGAAAACCCGTAGAGTATGAGCGCTGAGATCCCACCTCGTTAGAGAAATAGCACATGACAAGACTAGTAATGCCTCTATAAAATCAAAATTTGAAAACAGATCAAAAGGTGACTCCACCAAAATCATGGGGAGAGAGATAGTCGCATCTCCCACATCTCGATTCTTTCGCATCTTTCGCATCGGGATAATATGCATGCTTTCCAAAAACCGCATCGACACCCTCTCGGAAAGAGCATCAACTTCGGCGTGACTATCATCTTCGTAAATGTGGAAAATGGGAGACAGTCCATATTATTCCGTATCCGACGTCGATCATCAACGCAACTCGGAGTGAGCATTTCCGTATCCGCTAGAAGTCTGCACTAATCACTAATCAGGAAATCGCACAAAAGTGGGGATTTTGGCAACAGATATCGGCGTACAAAGGCCACCCCACAGAGCCATGAGTTTCCGCTATGTCTCGAACATATTGCTCATTCCAATAAATATGAATTCTTTCACATGAGCCGATACTTTAATCCACACCCCACGCCCATGTTTCCTTCCATCGACGCCCACCAAACGAAAGGAAAGTGGTGCAAGACAATTCCAAGGAGGCCCGTTCCGACCGATCGTCCCAGATTCTCGCATGTTAATCCGTACATCAAAGTAAACCATTTAACGATATCGAGAAGATGATGTGAGTTTCGAAAAGGCTTTCCTTCAAACATCGATAGTTTCGTCCTTTTCCACACCCTCGTACAAAATAAAAAGGAAGGACCGATGTGTTCCAAGACTTTGGTCCCATTTCCTTAACGGTCGATATGAAATCAATAGCATTCCATTTGGGTCCATGAACAATGGGTCAGAGATGCGCAATTTTTTAACAACAGGAAATTAAAGAATAAATGAGCAATGCTTTCGCCCATACGAAAGGGAGAGAACATCAATTGGGGCCCACATACCCTCTTTGTAGAGATTATCCTCAGGTGAGAATCTTACCATCGCCACACAAGCCATCCGAAAAGAGTGATCTTCGTGGAGAACAGCAACGGCACAGAAAAGGATAATACATCTTCGAAGGTATTCCTCTTCCAACATGAGCTCTGATGATCATTTCCGTAAATCCCTCATCGACAATCACAGCCTCCGCCTTCATAGAGCCATTCCACTTAAATGTTAAGACAATGATTTTTATTTTTTATTTTTTTAATTTAATGTTTTAAACCAATCTTTCTAAAATATTAATTTATATTGCTTTTGTATGGACTTTTATAACAATATTTTAAACATCATATGGTTTGTAGTATATATTTTTCGATTTAAATTTTGTATATTTTGGGGTATATTTGATGTTTTACATCTCAGACTTTCATAGTAGTATTTAATGTATTAATGAGAGGCGCAGCATTATTTACCATTAGTTTTTCGTATCTATTTTAATTTTGGGATTTACTGATCGCGTTTCAGAGGGTTCAAATATTT
The DNA here is from genome assembly GCA_034641835.2 of Pinus albicaulis. Taxonomy (NCBI): domain Eukaryota; kingdom Viridiplantae; phylum Streptophyta; class Pinopsida; order Pinales; family Pinaceae; genus Pinus; species Pinus albicaulis. Next base: position 153,760 of record MU968508.1, read on the forward strand.
TTTTCTAATGGAAAGAGGTATTTCGTAAGAGATTTGATCCCTCTCCTGTCGCGTTTGATAACAAAATTAATATTTATGTCATCAAAGAATTTAATATATCCATACACGATATAGTTTTTTCTCTTTAAAGATTTATTTTCGACAAATATTAATTAAAACATATGTTAAAATATTTTAGATTTTTTGTGTGGAATTGCACTACAGTTTTCTTTTTATCTGTATGGTTATTCTGCATTTTTATTTTGGGTTGACATTAACTTTTTTATTATTATTTTATCGGAGATGTGACATACTTATATATCGCGTACATACGATTTATCTAGCGCAATTATACATGGTGCATATTCAATTTATAAGGAGTCTAACCTCTTTTAAATTTTTGTCTTTCTAAGTATAATCACTCGATATAACTCTCTTGAAAATTATATGTCATTTAAAATTATATTTTTTATTATATATATATATATATAAAAGTTCAATGCATTAAAAAAACTTTTAAAACACTCAAATTACATTTAAATTATAATTAATCGCACTCAATAAATTTAAGATTTAAGAAAATACATTTTTACATGTCAAAATTAGACATGTTTCAATATTTTTTTTGTTATTTCAATTATATTTTCAATTGTATAATAAAATTTTAATTTCAAATCTCAATAATTTCAACAAATTTATAGTAAATTTTTGAACAAAATTATTTCATCAAATATATCTAATAATTTTGGACAAATTTTCTACTCAATTTTAAACAAAATTAATCATCAATAAAAATAAAAGTAAAAGATCCATAACTTTTTTTAATTTCCATACATCATCATGTCAATCAAGAAACGAAAATTCGAGGCCTATTTTATTTTTGCTTGCATGGACACCATATGTATTTTCCACCATGTTAATTAAGAAAACAAAAGGCTCCAGTCTCTTATCACTATGTAGTGCATGAATGAAACGCAAACAAAAGCTAGTCTTCCATCTCCCGCTCACTGCAGTTGCTCTCCAATCACATTTATTAGGTTTCGATAGCTATGTTATTTTGATTTTAATAATTATTATTGGAATGATTATTTATTTATTTATATGTATAATATATATTATTATACCTTTGATGTGCAAATATAATATTACTTTATTTTGTTTTTTTAACTATGTATTAATTTTTTATAAAAAATATTGGTCACTTTATTTATTGTTTAATTTTGGGAGTTCAATTCTTTGTTATGTTTATTATTATTTAATACTTTAAGGTGACTTTGTTGACCTTTCTAATGCTGCTTTAGTTATTTTTTATTTTTTATTAGTTGAGGATTTTTTTGTTTTTAATTTAATTTAATTTTATTTGATTTAAATATTATTTCTATTTTCATGAATTAGAATTTTCTCTATATTTTCAATTAAAATGACAAACATATAAAGAAAAAAATTAAAATAATATATATATATATATATATATATATATATATATATATATATATATATATATATTTGACTTATACTATTGTCTTTTTTTGTGTCTTTTTTCTTTTCTCTACTTTCACTCAATTTTCTTAATTGCATAATTTCTCTTTGTTAATTTTTAATTTGATTTGATTTTAGCCCTTTCTACCTTTTTATATTTATTTTTTCCCTAAAAGCAACAACTATAACACAAAGCTTCCATTTCAACGTGAAATAATTAATCTAGTAATAAACAATTCATACAGAAAATTAATAAAATTAAAATAAAAATTTGAGTCTAAATTTTTGATGTAGCATTGCCTTTACACAATACACAACCAAGAAATAATTATACAAATAAAACTCTCATCTCTATGAACATAATTAATTTAGTAAAAACAATTCTAAAAATAAGAAATTAATAAATTTAAAATAAAACTTTGAGTGTAATTTTTGTGCCATTACCTTATATATACACATCTCAGTCTCTTTCATTCTAGTTAAATCTTTAAATGCCTTTTGTCATTATTGTCTCACACTCAAATATCAAAGATTTGGAAATAGGAATCTTTCGCATTTTCATTTCGTACTCGATGGGGATTTAGTTGTGTCCTAGTGTGGTTATTTATATTTGAGTTGAAATGTCTCCCCATCGACTATTCCAAAATTGCATGAAGTAGTGTATCCCACAAAAATTGTCCTATAGGGCACGCCGCGCGTTACAAATTAAGTCAAATGCACTTTTGTGTTGCACAAGTCGCACCTCAATGAGCTCACAACATTTTACCATTATACGAGATACCACTATGTACCGGCATTAACACAAACATTATTATTGATTTAGATAATTAATATTTCGCACAAAGGATTTCCTGTCTCCGAAAGCCAGTTTGCTTTCGTAGAAAATTTTGTGTAGCTCTCATTTGAGAAATGGAATCAGTAGACATTGGAAATTTTCCATGGGACAAACCATGGGCTGATTGCATATTTTTTCAACCATCTTTCACGTACACACTGGTGAAAATTTTGTTTTAGGGTAAACCCATGAAGTTGGGTTACACTTTTCGTGAGAACTCGAAAGCAGGAAAAACTCTTTTTCTCAACAATTCAGCTGAACTTTTATAAAAGTTTGGCTGAATTGTTATAGAGTTCAGCTGAAATTTTGAAATTAGTTCGGCCGAACTCATTTTTCCATTTACATTGACGGTGTATTGATAATGTGGGAAAACAGATTTTTGGTCAGAGATGGGAAAACCGGCAACATAAGTTCAGTCGAACTATTAGTTCGGTCGAACTCTTAAAATAATCCGGCCGAACTTTAGTTTATAAATGCACCATCTCGGACCCGTTAATGGGTTTCGGGCTTATTAGCGTCTGCGTCTGCTGTGTTCGTGTTTCGTCTGCGTTTTTTGTGTTTGCGTTTCGGGCCTGCGTTTTTGTCTGGTTCTCTGCAGGGTCTTGGTGGAGTCTTGCTGGGTAATTCTTGTTCGGCCTCGGCTTCGAATTTCTAGGTTGGCACCACCTGCTTTCAAGACATAAATTTCTCTCTTTCCTTCTCTGTTTTAAAAATTTATGAAATCAACCCTCCTTGTAAATTTTACTTGTATTATAAACATATAGAAGTATATTATATAAACATATAGATTTAAATTATATAAACATATAAATTTAAATTCTTTAAACATATCAGCACCACCATTTCTAGTTCCTGCATTTGTTTCACAAACTCGCCATAAAACAAGAGCCAACTATATTTTGATGATTAATTCCTCAAATTTTTCAGAGGTTTCAACCTCAAATAATTCTGGTTTAGGGTTTCGCTTTACTTCTGAAATATTCTCTGATAAATTATCCCACGAAGTATACATAATTACAATTCGAAACAACGAGTGAATAAATAGAAAAATAAAATAATAAAGCATCACGATTTGATGAGGATAGCGGAATCTCCGTTCAAGTCGGTGGTTGTGACGACCCATTGATTTAAAACACATCTCATGTTCAGAGTGCCATTTAGTTTCTTATAATTCATGTTGATAATTGATTCGATGACTAAAAGGCTGAGAGAGTGCCATTAAATATTTAATCCTGAACATTTTGACAAAACTCTGTACAAAATAGGGAGAACGTATTGTTAACATATGGAAATGATTAAACAGAGAAAAGTTACATCTATAACTCAAAGAAAATGAAGATTCTGCCTCAGCTTCATCTTTTGGATAAAATTACGATTAACATGTGCAAAATATAGTTAAGAGAAATTAGGTTTACAATAAAGATACATTCACGGCTCCGAGTATGATTTTCAACTAGAGAGCTCGCAAATTTTTCCTTCCAATATGAATGCTACAATCCATGTTAGATTGGTCTAATATCATTCCAAAGGTGTCATGAAAGTTGGTTCCATTAATTCCCAATTCTTCTTGCTGTGGTGACTTTCAATTAGTTATTTTTAGTGATTTATAATTATGTTTAGGTGTTTTAGTTAATTTCAGTTAATTTAGCTTTAATTCAGTGAAGCTCAGTTATCTACTATTGCATGTTTGGTATGTAATTTATTTAGCTGAAAATAGGTAATTTCTTTCATTTCTGTTATCGAGTTTATTTTTGTGTTGATTGTTTGTTCAGTTATTGCATGATAAATAACTGAAACTAAATTAACATAACCACATTCTAATCTTTAAGATTAGGGATTCTAAAATATGATGTGTGAGAATGCATGATTGACATGATTCTAGAAGCAACCATTTATATCGTAGGAGAAGGTATTGAAGGGTGTTTGACCACGTTTTATGCTTTCAGTTTAAATCTTTATAATGTGACATCAATCTTTAAAATTTCCTATAGTACAATCTACTTCAATCTTTAGGATCCTTTTACAAAGACTTTGAATGAAACATAAGTTATAATTTCTTCTTTACGAGGCTTATAAGTGGAAACATACTCCCAAATACAATCTTTATAATTTCTCATCAGGATTAAATGTGAAGTATAAGTTGTAATTTTTTTGCAAGGCTTCTAAGTAGAAGCATCAGTGAGTTTCAACTTCCTTACAACAAATTAAACCTTCTAACTTCTTGTTAGTTTAAATGTTCTGAAGACTATTTTGCTGAAGGATGTATTTCCCCATGAGTCAATATTTTTCAACTTATTTTAAATACACTCTGCAACTAATTTACAAAACATGGCCATTTTGAAAGTGTTGCCAACAACCCAGCATGCTTCATGATCCTACAAGTTGTGTTGTCAGTTACCATAACATAAATTGAAAAAGATACATTAGGAGGAAACTAAATTAACATATCCACATTCTATTCTTTAAAATTATGTCTTCTCAAATATGATGTGTGAGAATGCATGATTGACAGATACCTGTAGATCATTGGAACTCTATGTTGTTAATATTGGACATAATTTTGCAAGTTTAAGGTGTTTTATCTAGCATGTAGATGACACCCCTTTAGAGACTACTTTCATGTTTCCAATATTTTGGACCCTTGCATACCTATTTATTGTGGTTTCCAATGATATATTTCTAATAAAGGGATATATTGTAATGATCAAAACATTAATATACAGCCAATAAATACCTCATAATCTATGATAAGAATATGTTTAGATGATTTGCTAGCTCAAAATAAAATAAAATAAGGATAATCTCAGCTTAGAAGTTTGATCCACAATTTATAGGAAATATTTCGTATAGGCTTAAATTGACAGCCAACTAATTTAAAGTTTCCACAGGGGAATCCATGTAACTGAATAAACAAACCTTAACTGCACAACCTCCAACCAAACCCAGCTTGTGTGATCAAAAAAAAATGATAAACACTTATAGGTCAAATGAGTAGGACTCAATAGCTATAAGTGAATCCATAACTCAATGGCCTAATGTTGGATGTGTCCCACAGCCATACTAAGTCTCACTAACGGATTTCCTTAAACTATTTTCATTTTCGACCTTCCTCACTCAAGTTTTCTCTGTTTCAAAATGACATGATTGAATTTAAATAAAACAACCTTAAAAAATGATTCGAAATGTCTAGCCCTTTGAGAATACCAAGTAAAACCAACAAACAACTCCACATCTTGAAAACCATGCCATTCAGAAAATCCATTCTTTCAGTACCTTGAAATATATAGGGAAAGGAAGATAATAGAATTTCAGGTAGGGAAGATAAATATGTCATAACAGAACTTTGATATATAAGCACAGTCTTCAATTCCATTGTTTTGTAGGTAAAGTACTATCTTCACATTAAAGCATTTTATAAGGTTACTCTAAAACTAAAGGTTTTATCCCATTAATTAAAGGAAAAATTTAAGGCCTAAAAACTGAACCTAAAGTGGTTGAACTTCCATAGGATTTTAGTTTGTCTGTTGAGTGTTAACTTCTACAAGGTTCTATAGGCAGATTCTGTAAAGGGCCAGGTAGTGTTAACTTTTACAATTTCTATATGCAGAGTCTGTAAAAGGCGATATAGCCTCTAGATATCATCTTTTATGAAAGGTGACATATCCAGTAAATGCCCCTACAATAAATCTCTGGAATAGATCTAAATAGAAGTTCTTCATTTTAATATCCATAAACCATAACCACTTTAAGGAAAATCGTGTACTTGTGTCATTTCTCCCATAAATTCTTAAGGCAAACTTTAAAGCATGTGTCATTGGATTTTTCCCATTAACTTTAAAGCATGTGTCATTTCTCAAGGCTTTCTACCATTAATTCAAGGAAAACTTTAAGGCCTAAAAACTGAAAGTAGCTAAACTTCCATAGGATAGGATCCCCAAACTCAAATGGAGTAAAATGTAAAATGTTAAAAGTGGAGTGTTTTATGATATAATGGATCTTAATAATCTAGATTGACATGGCTGTATTGAACTTCCATAGGATAGGATCCCCCAAACTCAAGGTGAGTAAAATGTAAAATGTTAAAAGTGGAGTGTTTTATGATGTAATGGATCTTAATAATCTAGATTGACATGGCTATATTTTATTAATGTACCTAAATTTACACCTTCCATGTTGCTTTATTCTTTTAAAATGTTAAAAGTGGAGTGTTTTAGGATGTAATGGATATAAATAATCTATATTGTGTTAAATATGATGTATTAGATCTTAATAATCTAGATTGACATGGCTGTAATTTATTAATGTACCTAAATTTACACCCTCCATGTTGCTTTATTCTTGTAAAATGTTAAAAGTGGAGTGTATTAATGTACCTAAATTAACACCTTCCATGTTGCTTTATTCTTTTAAAATGTTAAAAGTGGAGTGTTTTATGATGTAATGGATATAAATAATCTAGATTGACATGACTAGAGTGATATGATGATAGTTTAGATTGATGTTGAAGTTGTAAAATTCGTGTACATATCAATTATTATAAATTATTAAACAATTTGACAAGTGCTAAATCATACTTCTTATTAAGGACATAACTAATTTATGATAATAGTGTAGGTTGATGTTGAAGTTGTAAAATTCTTGTACATATCAAGGATGAATGATAGTACAACCCAAAAATGACATTATTATAAATTATTAAACAATTGGATAAGTGCTAAATCATACTTCTTATTAAGGACATAACTAATTTGTCATAATAGAGCTTTGTTGTATATGCAGATCTTTAATTCAACTGTTTTGTAGGTAAAAGTACTATCTTCACATCAAAAATTTTATAAGGTTATAAAACTAAAGGCTTTCTTCCATTAATTAGAGGTAAACTTTGAGCCTAAAATTGAACCTAAAGTGGCTAAAATTCCATAGGATTTTAGTATGCGATGATGTTAACTTCTACAACGTTACATAGGCGAGAGTACGCCAAATGGCCGGGGTAGTGTTACTTATATAAGATCTAAAGGTAGAGTCTGTAAAGGGCAGGTAACCCTGGTGAAACACCTCGATAAATGCCCCTACAGTCAATCTCTGGAACATAACTAAATAGAAGTTCTTCATTTTAATATCCATAAACCACAACCACTTTAAGGAAAATTGTGTATATGTGTCATTTCTCCCATACATGTGTCATTTCTCCCATAAATTATTAGGCAAATTTTTTAAAGCGTGTGTCATGTTGGCTTTCTCTCATTAACTTTAAAGCATGTGTCATTCCTCAAAGATTTCTCCCATTAATTCAAGGCAAACTTTAAGGCCTAAAAAGTGAACCTAAAGTAGTTGAACTTCCATAGGATAGGATCCCCCAAACTCAAGGCTTCCTCCCTTTAATTCAAGGAAAATTTTAAGGCCTAAAAATTGAACCTAAATTAGTTGAACTTTCATAGGATAGGATCCCCCAAACTCAAGGATTTCCTCCATTAATTCAAGGAAAACTTTAAGGCTTAAAAACTAAACCTTAAGTGGCTGAACTTCCATAGGATTTTAGTTTGTTTGTTGAGTCTTAACTTCTACAAGTTCTAAAGGAGTCTGTAAAGGGCCAGGTAGCCTCTGGATCTCATCCTTTCTTAAGGCATGTAAAGGGCCATGTAGCCTCTGGATCTCATTCTTTCTTAAGGCATGTCATTTCATGTAAAGGGCCAGGTAGCCTATCATAGGATTTTGAACTTTCATAGGATTTTAGTTTGTCCGTTGAGTGTTAACTTCTACAAGTTCTAAGGCGAGTCTACAGGAGCAGAGATAGTCTCTTGGATCTCATCTTTTCTCAAAGGTGACATATCCATTAAATCTTCAATCAATCTTTGAAACATAAATAGAGTTCTTCATTTTAATATCCATAAACCACTACCACTTTAAGACAAAACCTTGTATTTGTGTCATTTCTCCCTTCTCCATAGCTTTTGAAAGCGTCTTTTAAGGCATGTCATTTCTATTTTATTTCTCCCATAACTATAAGGCAATGAGCAATTGTCATTCTCTCACAAACTCTTAAAAAGGTGCACGACTTTTGACATAACTTTAATATTATTTACTAGTTGTTTTAGCAAGTGTATAAAATAATTTTATGGAAATCTTAAATGTCATTTCTCCCACAAACTAAAGGCTCTCTCATTAATTCAAGGCAAACTTTAAAGCCTAAAAATTGAACCTAAAGTGTTTAACTCTTATGATTTTTACAGAACTTCCATAAGTTTTAATGTTTTTGTCCGTTGAGTGTTAACTTCTACAAGTTCTAAAAGCAGTGTCTATAAAGGGCCAAGTAGCCTCTGGATCTCATCTTTTCTCAAAGGTGACATATCCAGTAAATGCCCCTACAGTCAATCTCTGGAATAGAAATAGAAGTTCTTCATTTTAATATCCATAAACCACTACCACTCTAAGGAAAACCTCGTACATGTGTCATTTCTCCCTTCTCCCATAAAATTTTAGGCAAACTTTAAGGCATGTGTCATTTCTATTTCATTTCTCCCACAAACTCATAAAGGTGTGACTTTTGACATAACTTCATCAACCACCACAACTAGTTGTTTTAGTAAGTGCATAAAATAATTTTGCAAACCATGTAAATGTCATTTCTCCCACAAATTAAAGGCTTTCTCCCATTAATTCAAGGCAAAATTTAAGGCCTAAAAACTAAACCTAAAGTGGTTGAACTCTCATAGGATAGGATCCCCTAAACTCAAGGCTTTCCCCCATTAATTCAAGGCAAACTTTAAGGCCTAAAAACTGAATCTAAAGTGGCTGAACTTCCATAGGATTTTAGTTTGTTGGTTGAGTCTTAACTTCTACAAGTTCAAAAGGAGTCTGTGAAGGGCTATGTAGCCTCTAGATCTCATGCTTTCTTAAGGCATGTAAAGGGCCAGGTAGCCTCTGGATCTCATCCTTTCTTAAGGCATGTCATTTCTAGATGTGATTTCTGCCATAAATTTTAAGGTAAACTTTCATGCAAACCATGCATGAACCATGTATATGTGTCATAAATCTCCCTTAAACTCTAGGCAATGCAATCTTTAAAGCATCTCATTTCTAGATGTGAATCCTACCATAAAATTTAAGTAAAACTTTAAGATAAACCATGCACATATCATTTATCTCATGCACATGTGTCATTTCTCCCATGCATTTGCAATAAATGTTAATTTAATATATTTTTATTAAAAAATAAATTTCAGGGATTAAAAATACCCACTAAATATGGTTGAAAAATGGACATTATGCGTAGATGTTTCTTGCTATCCCAATTTAGGGAAAACAATGATTACATATGTGCTTACCAATATTGCGACTAGCAAGGTCGTACAAAGCAAAATGAATATACCGGGAAGAACAACAAACAACGAGGCATATTATATTGCATTGATAGAAGGCTTGGGAACATTTAGGGAGTATGGATCAAATGGAATTGTAGTTTTCACCAATTCCGAACTTGTGTGCAACCAGATGAAAGGTGTGTACCAAGTTAAGAAGGAGAGGCTAAAACAACTCCATGGAAAAACAAACAATATTGCTAGCCAATTTCAATTTTTTAGTATAAGACATTGTACAAATCTGAATAAGATGTCTGCTGATCTATTGTGTGGGGCAATGCCAATTCAAGATTTATCTATAAAATATGAATTAATAGATGAATTATAATTATACGGGGCAATTCCAATGCAAGATTCATCTTTCAAAGATGAATTAGTTTTGAGACGCTCTTCTTCAAAAATTCAAGATTCATCTCTCAAAGATGAATTAGTGTTTAGATGCTCTCCTTAAAAATTTATTGATGGACATTGTAACATATCTTGGATATGTGTGTGTTTTGTACTTATAAATGCGTCCTTTTTAATGACCATGTGTTTTTTTTTAATTATATACCAAGTGTTCTCCTGTACCCTTACTGTAAGCATTTGGTCTGGCTTCACATTTGCAACAAGTGGTGAACTTCACTTTTTTATAAAATTAAAATGTGAGGACTTCAACAATTTTATTAAATGGAGTTTCACTTCTTTTAATGACCATGTGTTTTTTTCAATTATATATCAAGTGTGCTCCCACCACACCATGTAAAGCGCAACTTAGTGAACTTCACATTTTATAGAAAAAATTTCTTCAATTGAGTTTCACACATCAATTAGTACTTTAAAGTTGTTTTTACATAATTTGTGTACACTAAATTGCATTAATTTTCTGAAATTTATTTTGAATTAATTTTAAATAGTAATTTAAAAAATAATTGTAAAGTCCTTGCATATATATATATATATATATATATATATATATATCATGGAGGATGAACGATGAAGATCAACAAAATCCCATATCTCTACGAGAGAGGGGGATCAAGGATCGAGGGATGTTCATGGTATTTAAAAATAGTATTAAATCTCCATACATATACATACATGTGTGTAAATATGGAATTGATTTTTTATCAATTTTGTGAGTTAAATTAGTTGTTAATAACTTTCATTTTTTACTTTTTAGGAGCTAAGAGGAGAAGGGTGTCTACTCCATCAATGGAGCATGTCGATGTTTCACACAATCATGGTATGGTTCACGCAATTTAATCAATGAATATGTACATGCATTTATATGTATGAATTTATTTTTTGATTGAATATAAATTCATATTGTTTATGAAGCTTCTCTCTTGTCTGATGAGGTTGGTGGTGGTTCACATTCCCTTGGAGGGCCATCAATAAGCATTGGTGGATTGCGTGAAGGTGGTTATATGTATTCCCCCAGAGGCCAATCAACGAATGGTTGTGTTGGTTCTCAACCAATCGGTGGTTGTGTTGGTTCTCAGTAGGGTCATTATGGTTTTCAACAGTCTTAGGGTGGGAAAGATGTTATCCAACCACATCGAGGTGGTCATCAATTTGAATATTATTTTCGTTCAATTTGTACAATTTTTTTTACATGTGATTTTTTAATATACAAAATTTATATATTGATGCATAGGCTGAAAATGTTTCTCCAAATGTTGCTTAAAAAATAGGTAGGACAGAATGTGTCATTCAAGAATAATGTTGTCCACCAATCACGACTTATCCATCCAGGATTTCTGATGTACCTTGGGAAACAAACATGCAGCAATGCACCTTAGAAAGGTGTGAACATCTTCATGCAAAATTGAATAGAGATCTCATGGCTTTGACTCTACCTGTTGAGAGTCAAGAAAGCTTGGAAATAATTACATACTCTTTAAGTGAACTAGTAGATATGTACCAAAATCTTGGGCCAACCACTGATACTTTTATAGAAGTGATGAGAAAAAGAAAGGAAACAATGATGGGTCCTGATAAATGGGAGGTTGTTAAAAAAAGAGTTACAACTAAAATGTCCAAGTATATGTTTAATTTCAAAGATGGGGCGAAAATAAATATGCTGAAGGTGCAATATTTCAAGCACCCTCATATAGCTCACTATTTATATGATAGACACCTTGCGGCCTATGGAAGAATCCCATGGAACGACGACGTTCCGCTTTATTTTGAAAATTTATTTTATATAGAATTCTTTTTGCAAATGAAACCCAATTACAATAACCTTCCCTATGAATTTTTTGGTCCTTGAGAAGGTCGATTGTGTGACCGCAAGGGCGCTAAGCATGATGTTGATTTTCCTTACCCTCAGCCACCATTGGTTAGCTGACCTCTTTGTGTTGAAACTTTGCGGTCAGATATGGATGCCACTTCTCAAATTAGTTGAAAAGCAAGGGATGCCATCATTGACAATGTTCATAGTGGGTTAAGTGGAGTCGATGTTTGTTTGAATCGACAAAGAGCATGTGAGAATACATGCACTAATTTTGTGTATTATATAGATGAAGAGGTTGACAACATGAGTTTTGAAGATCTCATAACATATGCAAAAAAATTTCGTAATGGTTGGTCGGACCTAATTGTTCATGAGGAAGAGGGCATGGGGATGGTATGTGTTAATGGTTAGGGTTAAATTTTTTTAGCACATGTACAATTTGTAATAAATACATACATACATACGTTTATTTGTATACATTAATATAACAAAAAAGTATCATTATATGTTAACACCATTTGCAGTTGTCATGCTTGATGAATGAAGAAAATGTTAATATCACGGTCAGAGCCTCTGGTTCAAACAATCAAGATGGGTCTCACCATCAATCATACAATCAAGATGGTTCTCACCATCAAGATATGTTGGCATATGTTAGTTTTTTTTAAGTGAACATGATTATGTACAATTATTTTTTTATCTATTATTGTATATATCGAAACATGATGAGATATTTTTAAAATAAATAATTGTGCACACATGTACATGTACATATATATAATAAAATATTTTAATAGATTCCATTTCCGTCCGATGTTTCTGGGATGGAGGTAGCTTCTTCTTCCTTGGGATATGTGCCAAATCCATCATCACAAGCATGAACAATTTTTCACTTTTAAAATAAATGTTTTTAAGTTATATATTGCACCTCAAAAAGTTCCATTAAAAAATGAAATATATCTACATCGTGAGTTATTTTAAAATTTTTGAATTGTTCAGTTTTTGGAGATTTTCTTTCCGAGCAACTCTTAGGAGATGTGCCAAATCCACCAGCACAAGTATTCATTTTTTCACTTAAATATATGTTTTTAAGTTATAATTTATAAATTTAAGTTTAAAAGTTTTATTATGAATTGAGATCTTGATCTTGAGTTATTTTATACTTTTAAATTTTTTGAATTTTAGGTTCCTATAGAGGATTTCTTTTCTCCACGAACTCCAGCTATGGAGATAGGGACACCACACCATTTCAACCATTTGAATAATTTTTCTAACTTTTTTCTTAATATTATTGAATATAGGTTTAGATATGCATTTTCATTTGAAATTTTTTAATATATATATATATATATAATTGTACATGTATATTGTACAGTTTACTGTTGAAGATGTTCCTGTGGGGGAAGTTTTAGTAGAGGAGCAACAAATGGAGAGGGAACCTCATGAGGTATTGCATGATTTTTTTTTACATTTTGTTTTTTACGTGGAGTTCTATATATTCTCACTCATTTTTAAAAAATTAAATTTTAATGTTTGTACACATTGTGTGCAAGTTCCCTATGCTTTGTAGGATAGCTCGATGATCGCGATTTTGCTGGGAGAGACACTACATCTGTATGTATTTGATGGATGATGCACATGCACACATGAAACATTATATTTTCAATAGATATAGTCTTAAATTTAAATTTTTATATATAGTCTTATCTAGATGGAGTCATATATAACATGATACTTGATACTTGATACTTGTGAGATCTACAAATTTTGGACATATTTTATGTGACCTACATTTGGTACATGTGACTGTGATATATATGTTTTTAAAACTTATGTTTTGGATGGTTGGACTACATTTGGCATGTGAAGTACCATGTTATGTAGTGTTATATAATTTTTTTTGTTTTTTAAACTTAATTTTTGGATGGTTGAACTACATTTGGCATGTGATGTGAAGTAATGTTGTGCTATAATTTGTTTTGTTTTTAAAAATTGAGTTTTGGATGGTTGAATTACATTTGGCATGTGAAGTAATGTTGTGATATATAATGTTTTGTTTTTAAAACTTAATTTTTTGATGGTTGAACTACATTTGGCACGTGATATAATGTTTTGTTTGTATTGGATAGTTGAACGAAAATTAGCTTGTGAAGTAATGTTGTGATATATTGTTTTTGTTTTTAAAACTCAAGTTTTGGAGGGTTGAAATACATTTGTCATGTGAATTAATGTTGTGTTATAATTTTTCTTGTTTTTAAAACATAATTTTTGGATGGTTGAACTACATTTGGCATGTGAAATAATGTTCTGATCTATAATTTTTTTCTTTTGAAACTTAAGTTTTGGATGGTTGAACTACATTTGGCACGTGATATAATGTTTTATTTTTATTGGATAGTTGAACTACAATTGGCATGTGAAGTAATGTTGTGATATAATGTTCTTGTTTTTAAAATGTAAGTTTTGGATGGTCAAACTACATTTGGCATGTGATTATGATATAATGTTTTTTTTTTTTAATTCAAGTTCTCGTTTTCCAAAAAAAAAATCACATGAATATATGTACATGTAGAAATGATTTAAGTACACATGTCTGAATATATATGTTAAAACGATTGAAGTAATATATATATATATATATGTGTGTGTGTGTGTGTGTATATATATATATAGATATATATATATATATATATAATCATAAGATTCTAGGTCTTGTTAGATGTGGCAAACAATCATAAAATTTTAAAACTGCATTCTATAATGTATATATATCGAGTACGTGCAACATTTTTCATCAATGCATGTATAGAAAAGCTACTTTCAGTTAATTCCATTCTAGAACATATATATCGAGTACGTGCAACATTTTTCATCATTGCACATAGAAAAGATACTTTTAGTTAATTGCATTCGAGAACATATATATTCAGTACGTGAAACATTTTTCATCAACGCACATAGTAAAACTACTTGAACAATTAATTGCATTCTAGAACATATATATATCCAATACTTCTAGAACATATATATCCAATACGTGCAACATTTTTCATCAATGCACATAGAAAAACTAATTTTAGTGAATTGCATTCTAGAACACATATATATCCAATATGTGCAACATTTTTATCAATGTACATAGAAAACTTGTACTTTTAGTTGATACTAGTGTGCATGTACCAAAACAATGTACATGTGCAAGCACTTGCACAGATAGCATAATAAGGCAGTTCAATTTTTAGTTGAGTTTTATAAGTTCTAAAACATGAATCCAAAGAGAAGAAATTGTTGGGCCATTCAATCAAAAAAATTCCAATGGAATGCCATCTTCAATGATCCGTTCATGATCAAATTTTGACATTTTCCATTTCTTAATTTTCGTTTCTTTCTTTGATTGAACCTCTATCAACTTTACGTGAGTTGCACACCAAAAGTGACTATATTTACAACTTATGACATTAGGTTGATAGTCTTCAAAGTAAACGAAATCGCCACATTGATTAGTTTGTCTGAAAAAATAACTTTTCAGTATAATGGATCCTATGTCATATGGAAAACCGTGATCATTATAGTTTTCTAATAATTTCACCTTTCATTCTGTGCAACACATCAAATAATACTTCACATTTTCATCATTGTTAGTAGGTGCAATTACAGAAAAAACATCTCCTGTACAATAAAGAAAACTTATGTATTTAAATGTAGATCATAATTAACATGAAAAATTAACTTTAAAATAATTTTAGTATCTATTTCTAGATCTTTATCATTTGAAAGAAATTCAAATGTTACCTTCTCTAACAAGATGAAAAACTCGATCACCATCAGATGATATTGTAGTCTCCTCTTATTGCATTTCATCAAATATTGCAACATACATTTTCCCCTTTGTATTTAGCTCTATATGTTTCCAATCCTTTACATACATTTTGTTTTCACAAACATCATTGGATTTTGTGTTGTCTATGCAAACCTGAAAAAAAAAACAAGAATATTTTCTTTTATCTAATGCAAACACATTTGTGGAAAAATTTGTTTTAATTGAATGTAATTTTCGAGTCCCTTTTTTTTGTTTCAACATCATTTCTAATCGATCTATCTACATCTTTGACCCCAATATGCCAAAAAACCTATATATGGAAAATTCAAAGAATAATGTAAATATGATATCAAAATACCATCAAAGATAATAATTGTGATAAATGTACACTATTTAAAATTGGATATGCAATAAAAATGAAATTGAATGTACCTTCGCACATCCCTTGATCGGTTAGTCTCATGGCTTAGTGTAGCGATGCACCGTTGAACAAATTCTTTAGTGTCCAAAAGTTACTTTGAAGAGGGGTTCATTTGATATCTTCGAAGTACTCATTTTATGCATGCCCCTGCACCATCATGTTCTCCTTTTCCATGGCCAGTCTCAAGGAAATTCGAGCAATGTTTAATGTTGGTTTAATTATGAAGATAACACAACCAAAAGAATGATTGTGAAGATTTGAATTGACCTACGCATACATCTGACTATATCCAATGTTCATTCAATTTTATTCCATGACTTTTGAAGTAGTCATAAATCTTTCCAAAAACAATTTGTACAAAATATATATCATGTGTACTGTTATCACTCAGATTGAACCTCAAGCTGAGAAAGGAAATTCCAAGGTAACCTCAAACTACACTTAGCCAAGTAGCTAGCCCTACTAGGAAAGGAGAGGGCTCTCTCCTTAAGGATAACAGCTAATATGAATGTGGAAAGAAGATATTAGGCTAGGTATAGTAGCTTAGGTGTTTTTATTTTGATTGTATAGGATTTTGCTGGATCAAAAGGAGTCAAACAGTCAGGACAAGGTAATTAGGTCAAAATTTGCAGGGTGTTCTATGGGAAAAGGTAGGTACAATGTTTAGCACATTAGGGTTTCGATGGGTGGGATGATCAAGACAGGTGAGGAGCTAGAAATATCATGGTGGAATCATGGGTTCTTTCTAAACTGAAGAAATTTACAGACTATGAATATTTACCCAAAACAAAGCATATGAGAATGGATTTTGCTAATATAACTTGCAAACATTCACTTAATAGAAATGAAATGATGGATGAAATACAAAAAAAAATATAACATCTGAGCACAAAATAAGAAATTGAAACTAAACAAAATACCACATGGATCCCATAAAAATACTTTGAAATTTGATTAACGTCTAGGAAAAACTGGTACAAAAGAATGTCTCTTGAAAAGCCAAACCTCCAAAATGAGCCCAACCATTACAATGACTGAGAAAATATATCATATATACCTCAAAAAAACTCTCCCTAGCCTTAGGGAGTTGAATCCATGAGATGGGAATCAACTACACCTAATGCCAAACAAGAAACCGAAGACTAGGAAGACCCAACAATTTGCCTCTAAAAGAGAGGAAACTGATTCATTTGACCTCTAAAGGACTCACCTAATGTATCTACCTTAGATGAAAGTAAAAACATGATAATTACATTTACATCATGACCATTTACATCAGTAATTTATTTCATTTTCCAAAGTAAAAGTGAAACTGGAGTGAAACTTCAAAATTTTCTGAAGACCGTGAAAATACAATTTCCGGGCAAACGCGCAGTGTCTAAGTAGGAAACATAGCCTATTTTGCAAGTTGGTTTTGAGTTCCTTCCAGGTGTCCAAATTAGCTCC
Source organism: Pinus albicaulis (assembly GCA_034641835.2). Taxonomy (NCBI): domain Eukaryota; kingdom Viridiplantae; phylum Streptophyta; class Pinopsida; order Pinales; family Pinaceae; genus Pinus; species Pinus albicaulis. Next base: position 171,316 of record MU968508.1, read on the forward strand.
ATGATAGCTCATTGGAAATCTCTTTGAGTCTAGTTTCCAAATACACCTCCAGTTTCAAAAATGATGCTTAGTGGCCTTGTAAAAATTTCAATCTCCCAAGACTAGTAAACGTGCAACGACCAGGTCAAAAAGAAGGTAGAAACATGAAAATTTGGTAGTGTTTTACACTTTTAAGGGACCATTTCTCCTCCAAATCTTCTGAAACTTGCTAGGGTTTATTTATTCTTCATTTCGAACATGATGGTGGTGGTAATTTGTCAATTATAGGCCCAAAAAAAGAGTTCAGCATCCAGGTCGTTGGGCACTTGGTAAAATTTTTGTGTGCCAAAAAGCCTGAGAAAACCAAAAATGAACTGAAATGCCAATTGTGGAAAAAATTACCAAAATGTGTGAGGTTACCTGCTTATCAAGTACTTTAGGCATGAAGAGACACCTCAGCAAGTATATCTAACCTCTCCTTCTCCCCTCGCTTAGTCAAAATTTTAGTCTTAGCATTGGCTCCATTGAGCTTGGCCAACACAATACTCTCTTTCCATGCATGAAGTTTGACTCTTGTCCTCAAAAAGTCATTGTCCTTGTTGGCATTCCCTAGAAACCTCTCCAAATGCATATTGGCTCTCTCAAGCCATGATTCCCTGTCCTTTCTAGTCTATAAGGCAAGAAGCTCACTTCGTGTGAGTTTCTTTGCCAACTTAGCTTCTCACTATATTTCACGAGCTAAAGCTCTCTTCAGCCCTATAGTATTTTGTTTATGTCTTGGAGGTTGATCCTCCTCATCATCAATCTCACCAAATCTTTCCAAGGTCTCCTCCAACAAGGCCATATCTTTTTGTGCCTCTCTTTGTGCTTCGATGGTATTTACCTCATTGATGATTTGCTTATTTTTGAGCTGTTGTTTTTCTTGCTCAAGAAAATGAATCACATATTTTTCTCTCGCAAGATTAGCTTGAAGTTCACTAATATTTTTGTCTTTGCCTTTGATTGCTGCACTAGTGATTTTTCCCTCATCTTCCTCATCTAAATCAATCAATTGAAATTCATGCTATGTTTCATGTTTGTCCTCCTATTCATCAATGATTGGCTCTTTAGCCTTTTCCTTGCCTTTTTCCACTTGTTTTGTTGATAAATAAGGCATGGCCCCTTCCACTCCAAGTAAAGAAAACAAATTCATGTAGCCTCTCTGTTAAGTCTTTGGAAATGGCTTAACATAAGTCAAATTAGCCCAAGTTGTCTCAATATCCTCCTCACTGCTTGATGACTCAGAATCATGATGTGATGATGATGAAGGGTTATAGAAAGGTGAAGAATAAGGATCAACATCGGGTAAATGAAATTGAATTAGTGATGATGTATGAGCAGTAGGACAAGATGGAGGATGAGATGATGAGGGGATACTCTTCTCATGATGACTAGGTGGGGTAATGAAAAATTCATTTGCTATGAATGTGTCCCATGGAATATTATTTTGCTCAAGATGATGCATGAATATCATCTTGATGATGGAGTGATGGAAAACACTCTACATTTGATGATCATAATCCATCTTTTGTACAATTTATTTCATCTTGTCAATTTTGCGGGAGAGATAGTAGGGTATGTGAAGCATTCTGACTCGAGTGAAGTGCATGAGGAGTTGGATATGATATGAATAGAGTCGAGAAAACCTCCCGTCATAGGTGAAGTATTTCATGATTATTTTCACCATAGGGACATATCGGTCAAGAATATGGGAGAAAGGGAAAATGGCATTTTTTTCATCCTTGTATCTAGGTTTAAGATATGGTTTATAGTAGCTCTGATCAAGGTTCCCTTTTTTAAATAATTTCTCTCCCACATTAGGGATCCCTGTAGCAGCTGCAATGGAATTAGTGGAGATGGTTAAAGTAACCCTAGCAAGAGTGACTTACTTATCATGAATATTGCGAATGAACAACCTTGTCAACATAGAGTGATACTGGATCTACTACACTTTCTCACAAAACTCAAAAGAACCAACATGTTTAAAATATGACACAGTGGGGGGAGAAGACATCAGATCTTTAGTGGTTGCTGGTTCATATCTGATGATTTTCCATCCTTTCTTACATGATTACTTCTTTGGTGTTTGTTCCTCACTCACACTTCTCTCTTCCTCTTCAGACATTTTGAATTTGAAGGCTTTGGAAACCCTAGGGTAATGTGATGAGATGAAGGGAGTGAGAGGTGAAATGAATAGCTTAGGAAAATGGAGGGAGGGAATGTAAATGAAAACCTAGGTCTATGAAAACCCTAGGATTTAATAGTGTTTATGATTGATATGTGTTTAGGGACATGAATATGGATGTGTCCATGGAAATGGGAAGGAAATTAAAACTAGGGTTTCATAGCAACAAGCACTTCAAATTTGTTATGAAACACCAAATCTATTAGAGGAGAGGTGTATTAGGGTTCAATTACTATTTTAAAGCCCTTTAGAGAAATATGTGAGGAAATGAAAACTTTTTGGAGGTTGTGAAACCCTTCGAAACCTTGCCTGAGCAAACGCGCAGCATCCTGGAGGAACACGCAGTACCCTGGAAAACATGCAGCAACCAAGGGTAAATGCCCAATGCCTGTGTAACTTGGTCAGAAGTTGTTGGGAAAATGTGCAATTCCTGAGGGTAAACGTGCTTCGTTTGGGAAAACGTGTAGTGCCTGAGATAAAACGCGCAACGACCCCGAAATTTGACTTAAAATGCTTGAAAATTTGAAATTTCTCCTTTGGTGGAAACTCCTGATGGATGAATGGAAACAACGACTTGCTTTGAGTTGTTTGAATGGCTTTATAGCTTAGTATTTTTGGATTTTTAATTTTTATTACCCACTTTTCCTATGTTCACTTCTCCCTTTGGACTTTGGCACTGATACTCTTTATCTTTCTGAATTTTTAGCATTTTGCAGTTTGATCAAGTCATGGAGTTTAGCTTTATTTGCTCGACTTAGGCCTGAAATGATTGCATTAACAACTTGGGATTTAATTTATTACATATGAGAACATAAAATTACATTTGGAAAAACATAAATAAATTACATATTTGAATTTTATATCAAAACGACATTTTGATATAAAAATCATTAAATTCAAAAATTACAACTCTGAAAATCTGATAATTACATCATGATAATCTACCATATAGGAAGAAAAAATTCCTTATTTAGTCCCTCTCATATATTTTCTGACCCCATCTGAAATGAAGGAGTGACCTTGAGAAATAAAAAACCTAATGACCTAATGGGACTTCTTTAGACCTGAATTTCTTGAATGGGATTTGATTTAAAAGACTTCCTGGTGAAAAGGGCATTTCCATAAGTGTTATTATGCTAAAAAAGACATGATAATGAGTCAGAAATGTGAATCTCAGAGGAAGATTGAAGTTTATTGACAAGGACAACCACCAGTGGAACAATTTTATATCATGACCTAACGGAATGATTGAAAATTTATTTTGAATGGGAAATCGAAGATGCACATGAAAAATGTGTTTTGATCCCTGGTGGAAGTATGAAAATACTGACACTAACATTGGCATTATTGGGGATGGATTCTCCTTGGAGATGTCAAGAACACCGTAGAACAAGTGCCTAACCTTTGGGCGAATACGGTCAAACAATTTAAAATACTGCAAACTATAAAGCTGACGCAAAAGCCATTCAAAGTGACTGAGAAATTACTCAAAAACCGTCTCTGTCACTAACTCAAAACTGACTCAAAAACTTTGAAAATAACAGAAAATCAATAATCTTTATAGCCTTCACTTCGGGCCCCAAGCCTAAATGATTTTCCACTCCAAACCTTGCAGAAAATATAAACTGGTATTTACAATGAAAGTGGAACATTCTTTCAGAAGTTGCATAAAAAATAGTAATGTTTCAACAACCTACCATTGACCGGTCATCCTAAACATTATTGTCTATTCATCTCTTTCTGCAAATAGACATTTTTTCCTCAATAATCTAAGATCTTGTAGGGTCCTTTCCATATATTTTCAAATTTCCCGTGCTTTCCTTTCTCTTCATTTCGTTCATCCCATCGCAACACCTCATCTTCCAGCTGAAACTTATCTGCCTTGGTTTTGCTATCATAAATATTTTTTATTTTCTCCTGAAGTTTATAAGTAGTATGAGAAATTTCCTCCCTTTCTTTCTAAAGGTGAATCATTTGATTGATTCAATTTTGAATATCATCTTCCTCACTATATACTTCCTGCAATAATCTCATAATCAGGACTAGAAGTGATGTAGGAAACATTATATCTGTAACATAAACCAATTCAAAAGGTGATCTAACCATAGAATTCTTGGTGCTCAGTCGGTCTACCCACAAAGCATTGGTAAGCTTCCTATGCCAATTTTTCTTGTTCTCCTCTATAATTTTCTTAATGATATTAATCAAGGATTTATTAGAGGACTCAGTTAATCCATTCCCTGTGGATAATATACGGTGGAATGACCCAACCTGTTATTATACTTGTGGAAAAACTCAATCATATTCTTTGACTTTAATGTTGCTGCATTATCTATAATAATATTGCGAGGGCAACCAAAACGAGACAAAATATTGGATTGTAAAAACTGAATAATTACTGTGTCCGTAGCTTGCCTTGTAGGAATAGCCTCGATCCACTTGGTGAAGTAGTTGACGACTATTAGAATCCATATATGTTGTGCTAATGATGTGGGATGAATTTCCCCAATAAAATCAAGTCCCCATTGTTGAAAAGGAGCATTTACTACAATAGGCTTCAGCGGAAGAGGAAGGAGTTTCCTTTTTCCTTGAAAAACTTGACATTCATGAGAGTTTGTGACTATTTTGTACAAATATGAAAATAGAGTTGGCCAATAATACCCTTCTCTCAACACTTTGTTAAATGTTGTTTTCCAAAACAAGTGGCCTCCACAATCTCCCCTATGGAATTCATCCATTACCTCTTTAGCTTCATCTTCAACCAGACAATTTAAAAGGACACCTCCTGAATCTTTCCAATAAAGGGCACTACCTAGAATGTAGTACTTAGCAGATTTTAATTTCAAAGACCTACCCTTAATATTTTACATTCCAGGAGGAGGAAATAAGTGCTGAAGAACATATACTATATCTGAATACCATGGTGAAGTAAGAAACATTTTTGATACCTGTATTAGAGCACCATATTCTCCATCATCTGACATTGCTGCAATAAGGTTTATGTCTAGAGCATGCAAATTGGATTCAGCCATGATTTTGGCTAACCCCTGTCCCTTGATCAGCTTGGTGGGCTTGATCTCGAGATCATACTCTAGCATTTCTTCTATCCATTTACCTTTTATTCCTTCCGGATCAGTCTGCGTGAGAAATTATTTTATAGCTGCATTCAAAACATAATCTATAGTGTGTGAACGTAGAATATAGATCCATAAATCCTTTAAGGCTTTAATTAAGGATAAATATTTCTTCTTGATAATATTATAAAAAAGAGCAACATCTCTAATGGCTCGAATGAATAAAGCAATGGGTTTTTCAACTTGATCCTTCTTTTGCATCAAAACCGTAGCCAAGGTGTACTCAGATGAAAATGAAAATATTATAAAATCACTAGTATAATCTGGACTAACCAAAAAAGGTGTTGTAGTTAAAGAAATCTTTACCAAGTTCAAACACTTCATAGCATCAATGGTCCATTTTACAATGATTTCCTTTTTCAACATATTAGTCATTTCACACAAATGCTCAGCCAAATTAGGAACAAATATACGTAAGAAATTAATCTTACCATTGAAAGCTTGTATCTCTTTTTTATTATGTGGAAAATCTATTTTATGAATTTCTTCCACTCTATAAGGATCTATGCAAATGCCATATTTGGAAATTATATGACCGATAATTTTGCCTTCCTCCATGGAAAAAAGACTCTTTTTTGGACTCAAAGAAATTATAAACTCCCTGCATTTCTGAAAAAAAATTCTCAGGTGATATAAATGTTGACCATCAGAACCAGAAAACACTGTCAAATCATCTAAATACACCACTATGAAAACATCTTTCTCATTAGAAAAGGTTATATCCATCACTTGTTGAAAAGTAGCCCCTACATTATTGAGTCCAAATGGAATTTTGACATACTGAAAGGTCCCCCACAGTGTTTTGAAAGAATTTTTACCTTGGTATTCTTCATGTACCAAAATATAACTATAACCTAAATAACCATCAAGGAATGACATCAGTGATGCTCCAACTACCCTTTGCAAAACATGGTCCATCTTAGGAAGCAAGTAATTATCCTTTATAGACAATTTATTCAAATTTTGAAAATAAATGCACAACCTTATTTCTCCAGTCTTTTTACTTATCGGAACCAAATTTTAAATCCAATCAGAAAATCTAATTGGAACAATTATACCAGATTTATACAATCAATTTACCTCTTTCTCGATGGATAGAAACAATCTTGGATTTATCCTTCTCACCTTCTGTCTGAAAGTTTTTCGATCCAGCTTGATGGGATTAGTATGTTGAATAAAATTTTTGTCATAGACCTTCAAATATACATAATCCCATGCGAAAATATCAGAAAATTCAGATAAAAATTTGATGTACTTATCTTTTGCCTTGGGAGATGATGTCTTATACAGATTAACCATGTTCGGTGTATCTGTTGTTCTGATGTTCACATCTTCCACACCCTTTTCTGTAGGATTCAATGCTGGTTTTCTCGCCACATCATCCTAATCAAACGATTCTTCTAAAGGTATGAGACCTCTAGGAATAATATTATCTTTCAGCTGCAAAATCTTCATTTTATTGGCCTCTATGTTTTGATCATCAGAATCACAAACAACATAAATAAAAGGATCTTTGAACTTTCCTTCATTCTGCAAAAAAACTATTAATTTCTTTGTCATCCCAAAAAAATTTCCAGTACCTTAAGTTATCAGGAACACTAGACCTATGTTTGCATGAATTTCAAATTTATTACTTGAGTTCATGGGAATTTTGAGATTACTTGCTACCATAGAAAGCGAATCTGCAATGATATTTTTACTTCCTCATACTGCTTTTAATGTATATTTAGGAAACATTTTTAATATATCTAGGACTAAATTCCTATAGGCTCTCATTTGGAGATGCTTTTCTTGATATTCTCCTTTCACCTGCTTTATGACAAGCTCAGAATCACCATAAACAAAAATGATTTTTGCAGCAAGTTTCTTCAAAATTTTGAGACATGTGATCAATGCTTCATACTCTACTTCGTTGTTAGAACAGTCAAAAGCCAATTTATAAGAGCATTCTCTAACATTACTCGGAATTTCACCTAACTTAAAAACAGGACTTCGTATCCAAATACCAATATGTGCACCTTCCTTATCCAAAGCACCATCGAAATCCATGCTCCAAAGGCCATATTCGTCTTGTAGATGCTGAAACTTAACTATTGGATCTGATTTACTTTTGTTGGTCACGTCATTTTTCTGATCTGTGTTGAGTTTTTGTTCTTCTAAAGGTTGTTTGGAAGAAGTCACCATTTTCTTTTCTTTATCAAGAACTGCTCTAAATCTCTCTGAAACTTTTGGTACATCCTCTATCACTACTACCTGATTACTTACATCATTCAAACTATCATCATTATACAAAATAAAAGATTCAAGATCTGTATGTACATTCTGTATTGGATGATTTATGGTCTTCTCCTTACTAGTTATCATATACTTCATTTTCTTTTCGGGGGTAAAATTTCATCAATTTCCCGAAAACAGGAATAGTAGCATAAGAGATGTCAAGTTGTAAAGTACCTTTGAGTTTGGCTACCTATGATCTAGACAAGAGCATGTTGAATCGAGGCGGTATATCAACCACCACCACATCCATTAAAACATTCTTGGATGGGATTTTTTCTAAGGGAACCACTAAATCTTTAATGAGACCAATGCAGCGAACTCTACCAGAATGAAATGAATACAAATCATGATACGTTCAGGTGATATTCATGCCCATATTTTCCATAATAGCCTTCGAACATTAAATTGTGAGAAGCCCTAGAATAAATCATAGCATTATGAAGTATGTACTCATGTAGTCTAAGGCTTAAATAAAATGGGGGAACTTCACTCTCTTCCAAATTGCCATCTATAGCTGGATTGAAAATGAGCTCAGGGTGGTCATCTTCAACATTAACATATTGGACAAAGGATCAACTAGAAAAATTTTAGACACCTTATGTTTATAATGACTATTATTTACCAATTATGTCAAAGGAATGGAAACTTTTAACTTATCTATTTCATTTTCTATATTAAAAGTTGTTACTTTATCTACCTCTTTGACAACACTATCTCTTCTATCATTTTGATCCTTTGTTACATTATCCTTTTTCTGAGTGTATTTCTCTTTAGTAGCTAATTTTTTTGATGGCTAGTTGATGTTGCTATGATTCTGATCTGAATGCTCTTCACCCTTTCTCTAATTATTTGGAAGATCATTCTTTGACTGCACCTATTTTATTTTCTGAATAGATTTAACAGGTAAATCTGTGCTCCTTAAAGAATATTGTTTCTACTTTTCACTCAAAGAATTCATATACCCATGCTGGTAATCATCAGATTTAGTTTCCAAATCATCATCATTTGCCAAGATATAGTTGTCATCTTTTGGAGTATCTAAATTTTCAGTATTCTCTTCATCTTCATCTTCAGTATACACAAAATCTGTTGTAAATAAATGATTTGTTTCAACCACCGGATCTTCATCTTCTTCATCTTCCACTCCTTAAACATAATTCTGCTACAAAGGGGTCCGAATATGTTGCTGTTGTACTATTTGTTCAGGTGCTTTCTGCTCTCTTTTCTTGATTCTAAACTGAGGTTGTTGCTTCCCTCTGAAATTTGGGTTCCAGATATATGGTTCACATCTATCTGGGATAGACAATAAGTCAACCATTATTTCCATAGTTTGGAGTAATGAATCCATTTTAGCATCAGAAGTAGATGTATACTCTTTGATGATCACTCTGTTTTCAAATCTGATCTTTTCCCTTTTGGCTAGCAATTTTGCTTCCACACTTACACCATTCTATTGCATATCTTCTAAAGTTGTAGGATCATGTTCACACAAATGATATGCCATATCAATATCAAATCCATCATGAAATTTTACTAAAGCCAAACCTTCTAGTGGTTTGATATGTGTAGGAAGAGCATTGTACACTGTATTAAATCTCACACACTAATCTTGCACAGTCTCACAAAAATTTATTTTGATGTTCTCATATTCAGACAAAATTTGAAGGAAAATTTTCTTTTCTTCCCATATTTCCACAAACTGTTGATGCAAAACTTCTAAAGTGTGAATAGTGGTTACTGGTAGAGCTCTAAACCATTTTCTTACTTCCCCTCCTAGACTCCATGGAAACAGCCTCATATTCACATACTCTATATGATTTTCATGAAGATCAAAAAAGTCATTCATCTTATATACGTGCTTTTGGGTTGTCATAGGCTCAGTATTGTCAAACAAAGGGATTTTATTTTGGTAATATTGGGGTATAGCACCCAGGTTCTAGGGGAGAACAAGGGGGGCATATATTGTAGCCATGATGATTGGAGGTGGAGGATTTACAACATGGATTTGTATTCTTGATGTAAACAAGGGAGGATTTGTCACTTATTGAGTAGTGTGAATAGTGGATGAAGTGATGGTAGAAAAATATGGGATCTGAAGTCTATTTATTACCCAAGCATTTATTTGTGAAGAATAGTTCTGCAGATATTTAAGAACTAGTAAAAGTCCTTGATTGTGACTATGATTCAGAGTGTGAAAACAGATCTTCAAGAGGATTATGAAATGAAATGGAGGAATCAGCAATTGTTTCATCAATCCAACTGAAATATTTGTTCTGGAATAAGCTTTGTTCAAAATTTATATCAAATTCAATATCTTGCAAGTTTTCTAACTTTTGAAGGAATGAATTAGCTCTGGGAATGGAACTTTTCTCTAATTGATTTCCTACTGAACTAGATGCCTCTAGAATAGTTTTCGAATTTCTTCCTATGTTATAAGGATCACTAACAATGGTGGGAGGATTCGGATCAGGATTGGATCTAGTGTATCGTCCAGAAGCTAGTATGTACAATTTCAAAAACCAATTTTCACTTTACAAATTTTTCAATTCATCCTTTGAATAAACTCTAAACTTATCATCCACAAGTTTAATAATTTCAATGAAAACTTAAATGGGTTGATCTGATCTCACTTTTCTTCCCCAGTGGAGTTGTGAAAATTTTATCACTCGGATTGAACCTCGGGCTCAGAAAGGAAATTCTAAGGTAACCTACGCTTAGCCAAGTAGCTAGCCCTACTAGGCAAGGAGAGGGCTCTCTCTGTAAGGATCACAGCCAATATGACTGTCGAATGAATATATAAGGCTAGGTATAGTAGCTCAGGTTTTTTTATTTTGAATCTATAGGATTTTGCAGGATCAGAAGGAATCAAATAGTTAGGCAAAAATATTAGGTCAAATTTTGCAGGGTGTTCTATGGGGAAAGGTAGGTACAATGTTTAGAACTTTAGGGTTTCAATGGGTGGGATGATCAAGACAGGTAAGGAGCTA
>JAXQQM020091621.1:0-212865 GCA_034641835.2 Pinus albicaulis
TTCACTTTAGAATTTCCATTTTACCTTAGAAAGACCACAAACGACAAAAAGTTAAGAAAGAGGTTATCTTGCACATATAGTGCGCCGCACTTCATCAGCTTACGATTCCCGGATTGACAATTAAATGCAGCAATTTAGGACACACTAAATTGACCAAAAAATCATGTTTTAGATTATTATTTTGAGATTGGTCTGCTTATACTATTGCTTCCTCTTGTTGTTTAGCAGGGTAGCTGTGCTGTTTAGTACCGGGTGTTCCCAAGCGGGAATCCCACCTCTTTCCTTGAGGGGCTGCTTGGAAGAATATTGTAGTCATTTCCACATTTGGGTTTTTAGGCCAAGCTAAAACTTCTTCATTAGCATAGTTTCTGCAGGTTATTGTGCTGTGTTGTAGGGTGCAACAGTGGAGTTAGAACCCCACTTTCTGAGCTATTTTCTCATAGGAGGAAGGTTTCCTTCTCTTGGGAGATTTGTTTTGAGATTTCTTGGGCACATTTCAGATCCTTGGCATTAGGCCATACCATGGAAAACTTTAGGGGCTAATATTCGCAGATGGGCTAATTTTCCATGGTTTTTCCAAAAAAAAGATTCACCAATTTCCATTTTTTTATAAAAGTGATTCGCCCAAATTTTACAATATACAATTATTTTACCTTAAAATCACCAAAATTATATATAAAATATATATAATATCATTATAAATTTGAATAATTTTACAAATACATCAACAAATCTTTTATGTTTTTCACATTAGGTACTAGTGAGATTCGCCAATTTTTTAAACTTCAAAATAATTTTCCATCCTTAAAATTTCCCCTGGGCCATACATTTCTCATCATTTCTAGTGTTGTTTCAGCCAGGAAATGCATTATTCTTGAAGGCATCTTCAGTGGAAGATCTTGTGGTTTCTCTGTAGTGTTTCCTTGTGATTGAGGGGTTCATCCTTTCATGGGAGGAGACCTTTGAGGGGGTCTACTTCAGATCTATCATACTTCAGCCTTCTACAATATTTTTCTTCAGTTTGTAGTGTACCTTTAGCCATTAGGCTTTAGATCCCATCTTGTATAGAGTGTATTTCTGAAAACCCCTTTCCAGGTTCCTTGTAGGAGTTGGTACTGAGCATAGATCTGTATTGAGCATATATTTTGAGGCTTATAACAGCCCTCCATATTTTTTACATCATTTTTCTATAGCAGTGTGTTTTTAACCACACTGTAGCGGTCTCTGGCATTCTTGTATTGTGACATCAGTTCATTTGTAGAGTGATTTCTTATGGGAGCCTTGTTCCTTCATTGTATATGATCAATGCCTCATTGTTATGTATGGATTTTCTGATATAATACATGGATTAATGTCTCCATTTTGGTATCCCATGTTTATGAGTTGATTTACACTGCTACATTCAATTTTATGTTCATGTATTACCAGATCTCAAATTTCTGGATATTATAAGATATTCCCATTATTGCTGATTTTCCCTATTTTGGGATATTATAGTGGTATCAAAGCATAATCTTGGCTCAGCCTATGGAACTCAGCCATTATACTATCAATAGGAGAAGGAGAAGAGAAGATGTACAGGAAAGAGAAGACTCCATTATTTAGAGAAATGAAGGAAGAGAGGATCTCCCAGCTTCTTTTCCAAACTATGAAAATTATGAAAGAAGATCTGAAGGAGATGAAATGGGAGGAGTGTAGGAAAATTACAAGATGGTTTGAAGGTGAAGCAAGACTTAGTTATTCATATTATGGGTGTGAGAATTCAACCACACATGCAGATCCACAGTGTAGTCTATTGCCCATATTCACTGCAAGAAGGATGGAGGAAGGAGATGCACCAAGGGAGGAGACCTTGAGTGACTATCTTCAGGAGTATGAGTCTCAATCATGGAGATTCAAAGAGAATTTGGATTTCCAAGGGTTTTTCCAACTCAAGGAATATAGAAGATCCAACAACCATCATAGATGCAAGAGAGGTAGAATTTTGCTATCTAACTTTGATGGATCAACAAAGTGCACAAACAAAGCTTGGGTGGAGGAGCTAGATTCCTATTTTCAGCTGCACCAAGTTTCAGAAAAAGAGGCCATTAGAATAGAAGCGCTGCACCTCAAAGGTATGGCCCATAATTGGTGGTTTAATAGTTATTCTTCATTTTATCATGCAAATGTAAATACTTATGTTGGGTTCACTAAGGAATTGGTGAGAAGATTTGACATTAAACATTGTAAAACATCTCTTGTGGAACCCAAAAACTTAAAACCTTTTCATGAGTTGGAGAAATCTATCTTGCCAACTCCACTCCATATTTCTGATGAAGGGGATCAAAACATGCATGGTAGCTTGCCAAGGGAAAGATCCCTACCTTTTGAAGAACCCTCTCCTATTGGTGAAGACATGGAGAAACCTCCTTCAAGGGAAGACCAAGATCAAGGGTCTCTCATTGATGATGAGGCACTCTCACATTGTGATGAAGAGGATGAGCAGAGAAGAGATAACATTGTTGTACCGTTGGGAGAAGATCCATCACCCCATAGAGATGGGAAGGGAGCCATTGCTTCCATTGGAGGAGCCCTTGTGTCTTTGCAAGGAGTTCCAAATGATCCAACATGTGGGAACCAAACCACAACCCCGGAGCAGCATACATCAATTATTTGGGTTGTAAATATTTGCAGATGGAATGAGAAGAAAGGAAGGATCAACATCAAGGGATGATGAGCATTCACCCTTATCTATTCCAGGAGGTTTCTGCACAAAAGAAGGAGTCTGTATTTCATAGTGAAGAGAGGGACAAATCAGTCCAAACATATATACAATCCACTTCAGATTTTGATGTCTCACTACGTGGGGGCATTCCACCTGGGAGGCCACCAGATCTAGATTTGGTGGGAGACATTTTATCATTGGGTTCACCACTCTTAGATTCTGGAGAGGTGAAGACTTTGGAGGATGACTTTGGCATAGAGGATGTCAAAGGAGTAGACAACAGCATATGGGGAGCTTCAAATTTCAGATCTTCAACGTTGTCTCTTAGGAGGGTTGATCCATATTGGAGGTCTCAACTTTTGGTAGAGTACTCCAAGTATCTTGGTGCTTGCATGATACTTGATGACCCGGATGGAGATGATAGATACATGGTGGTTGGTGAGGTCATCTATTCTTATGGGAGAGTCTTCTTGACTAGAGTTTCTGAGCTCAAGAGGAAGCTACTACATGCAGCACATGTGGTCTTTCTTTCCATTCACCTTGATGCATTTCATTAATTGATGGAGGAGTTCACTTGGGAGGGAATCTAGCAGGATATACATCAACATATGGAGAGTTGCATAGCCCAGATGGTGATGGAGAGGTTGGCACAGCCACTTCCCTACTCATTGAGAATGAGGGAGAATTTCCAGTTGAGCCATTTCAGCTCAAGGACCAAAGTACATGGTGGTGGAGGTACAATTATGCATTATAATTTGTACTTCCTTACTTTTTATGAGTAGTATGCTGTATTGAGGAGGGTAATTCCTTCTTATAAATTACATTATGATGTAATTGAGGCCAAATGTAGCTTTGGGATTGGCTGTTTTATTGGTGGTTTGTGGGGGAAGCCACATGATTTTTGGTGTGCACCATTGACACCACATTGTACTTTCATGCTTCTATCTTATAGAATGATTGTGGCAGAAAAAAAGTGGCTAGGAGAGCACTTTTTAATACTTGTTTTGATGTAGGAAAGGGATGCACTACATTGGTTCCATGTGAGGAACTATGATCCACTCTCCGGTTGTCATATGGCAGCTTGTTTTCATTAGTTTTGCTTCCATATTTTACCGATATTATTATGTTCATGGGGAGCTTTGTTTGGAGAGTGTTAGATGAGATGGAGATGCCCATTGGGAGTATGATTCTCCCTAATTTACATGTTGTATGTTTCAGGAGAAATAATGGGCAAACCATTATTGAAGTACTTGCATTCTTGGAGGAGGCACTTCATGGCTGATTTATATTGGGGGGTAACTTGGGCCATTATTGGAGGCCATTAAATTTCAGCCCAAGATCAGCAAAAACCCCATATTTACCATAAATTGAGAGAGAAACAACTTGGATGGAAAAATTTGATCTCTCCATGCAGCCCCAATACATTGCATAAACCGGGGGTTAATGATTTATTTGATGAGCTACCTATAATGGCTCATTTCATTTGGATGATAGCATGGGTGTGGGAGTCACTCATTGGGAATGAGATTCCCCATGTCTGTCATCACTCCTACCTTGAGGATGCCATTGGACAGCAAGAAGGTTTCCACTTACACCTTCCACCTTTTTATGATGTGAACCATGTGGTTTTGCATACTTGGGAGGGAACATTGGAGGATAGATTTATTGCAGATTTTTTTGAGCAGTGGTGGAGACTATTGATGAGTAGGCCACAAGAGGAGGAGGGGAGGAATTTTTCTCTCCTTATATAGTTTCTTAAGGACAAGCAACATTTTGGAGGGGAGGACTGTAATATTCCAAAAATTTATCCTCCAAGCTAAATGGAATATTATAGTTGTTTTATCACTAGGTCGGTAAATAAATGGGTGGGGGGGGGCATAAGTCTCTTGAGCAGAAATAAAAACACTTCAAGTGTGAAAGGAGACCTTTGTAGTAGCTCAATAAAGCTTCTCCAAGTGTGAACATGGTTTGTGTCATGTTGATTCAGTCAAATTTGACCAAGTCAACAATGCTAATAAGGAGGAGTGGAGATTAATTAGAAAATAACGCAATTTTGGAGGGAGATCGATCTCTTGAAGGAAATGACCTAATTGAGTGGCACCAAGGGCAAGCAAGCTCACATTTTATTTAAGGAATAGGATGGCATCCATTTGGGATAATTTTTTGGGTTATTATTTTGATATTTTTCTTCTTAGACTATTGCTTCCTCTTTCTATTTAGCAAGGTAGCTGTGTTGTTTAGCACCAGGTGTTCTCGAGTGGGAATCCCACCTCTTTCCTTGAGGGGCCCCTTGGAAGGGTATTGTAGTCATTTCCACATTTGGGTTTTCAGGCCAAGCTACAGATTCTTCATCAGTGCAGTTTCTATAGGTTATTGTGTTGTGTTACAGGGTGCAGAAGTGGAGGGGTTAGAACCCCACTTTCTGAGCTATTTTCTCATAGGAGGAAGTTTTTATTCTCTTGGGAGATCTAATTGGAGAGTTCCTAGGCACATTTTCGATCCTTGTCATCAGGCCATACATTTATCATCATTTATAGTGTTTTTCTAGCCATGAAATGTGTTATTTTTGAAGGCAACTTCAGTGGAATATCTTGTGGTTTCTCTGTAGTGTTTCGTTGTGATTGAGGGGTTCATCCTTTCATGGGAGGACACCTTTGAGGGGGTATACTTCAGATCTATCATACTTCAGCCTTATACACTCTTTTTATTTAGTTTGTAGTGTATCTTCAGCCATTGGGCTTTAGATCCCATCTTGTATAGAGTGTATTTCTGAAAAACCCCTTTCTGGGTTCCTTGTAGGAGTTGGTATTGAGCATATATCTGTATTGAGCATATCTTTTGAGGCTTATAACAGCCCTACATATTTTTTACATCATTTTTCTGTAGCAGTGTGTTTTTAACTACGCTGTAGTAGTCTCCGGCATTCTTGTATTGTGACAGCAGTTCATTTGTAGAGTGATTTCTTATGGGAGGTGTTGTACATATCAGCCCCTCCATTCAGAATTTTGGCCAACAGCCCCATTCAAATCCGTTTAAAACCCCTGTCGTGGCCTAAAACCCCCATATTCTGCTTAAAATTACTATTTCTGCCCACAAAATACACTGCAAAGGCTTAAACCCGTAATTAAAATTTATATCGGGTCTCAACCCCTTTTGTTTTGATTCCCCATGTGACTTATGTGCAAAACCGTGTGTTAAAATGAAAGGAGCCCATTTCTTTATGTTTTCGGGCCAAATCTTAGCCGCTCGATCTAAAACAAATCAACGGTCCCATAGCATGCCCGCCTAGTGGTCCCCGCGCCCAAAAACCGGTGGTTTATTCCGCACCACCATTGTCGAGAGGGCAGTATTCTCCGCAGGGCAAGCGATTCCATTGAATGTGCGCCACGTGTCTTTTGTACGGGCCCGAAACCGCTCCCATTTCGCACGTTAATGATCAGTCAAAGGTCGGGTAGTGGAGTAAATGGCGACCGTCAGATCTCGGGGCCTCCATCCGATGGCCATCGTGCCTCGAAGATGCACGCGCTTTATCTCAGGCCTCTGCTCTCCCCGCGCATTAAATTCCGGCCAAAGGATGTGTAGCGGAATCAATCATCGTCGTCTGATCCTACGCCTTTCATCCAACAGTGTTTATCTTCTAAAACTGCACGCGTTTTAACCTACGTCAACCGCGTCCCTGGCCCACCTTTGATTGCCCTCCAGCTCATTCTAACCATCGATCTCATTCAGAGATCGTGTGGCTCATAATCACTCACATTCTCCCCACTTGACTAAGTCCTCCGCCATGTCATCTATTCTCCTTGGCTTTTCGTGCGCCTATGTGTCATCACCCCGTGTGCCCATTATATTTCCATCCCCGTCACCTATATATATGTGTTTCATTCATATTCATCATTTTTATTCATACATCGTGTTTAAACTGTTTTACATGGAAAACTTACATCCTGTCTGTTTACCAAAACCTCTCTGTAATTCCGCCATCACCCCACATGTTCTTGCCATGTAGCCATATCATCGACGCCACCACTGTCTCCACCCCCACTCCCCTTACACCTGTGTCTGGTTTTTCTAATATATTTGCGAGTTTTGCGGGTTTATATGGAGGAGCTGCCACAATATATCGCCTCCGTTGCAGAGGCCAAGATCTTCTCTAAGGACAGTCTTTAAAGGAAGAAATTTAAGAACAAGGCTGGCGGTGGTTGCTATGATATGACCTCATTAATGGAAGCATAAATAAAATCCATTGAACCTTAAAGACGCCTGCAGAGGGAAAGATTACACAGCAAGAAATATTAATTGGGCGGCATACAAATATCAGTGAAAATCGAGAAAGCCAGTGCCCAGCCTTATGATTTTGAATTTTAATTTAAAGATTGGAAGACCAGGATTATCATGCACCAACACAAGCAACCTCAGGGTTTTATTGCAGTAGATTTTTCTCTTCCAATCAAGTACAGAACATTTGTATATTTTATTCTTTGTGTCTTGTTAAGAGTAGATTTTCATCCTCAGCATTTATTCCGTGAAGCAGCAGTAGAGTACTTGCACCAGTTCAGCACCGTCAAACAGCATAGGCGGGTTTTTCCTCGCCAATTGGTTTTAATGAGTCAATTTAATGTACATTACCTACCTCATTCTCTAGAGTTTTCGGTCTTTCCTATAAAAACCAAGAAGAAAGACATTGTAAGGGTTCCATATTTCTATCAGCAAACTGTGCAGTGAAAGGCTTTGTATACATCTTGTAAAGTTTCTGTATGAAGGCTCAGAGCCCGTAGGGTCTCAGTGAGGAGGAGTTATAACTGTAATGAGGATTCTGGTCTTTGGTATCCCACAATATGTAATCTTTTCTTATGTGTTAATATAATATCTCATTTCATTGAATTTATCTTCTTGTATCATGTTCTAGAATGCGAGTGGCTCACTAATCTTAAGTAAGGATTCATCCTAGTTGGTGCCCATACTTGGATTAGTCAAGCGCTTTAAACAGGCCTAGTCATGATATACTATTCCATGTTCATGTCATTCATATTTTCTGCAATATTAGTTACTTGAGGAGGGTGCTTTTAAAACGCCATTGTCATGTATGGATTCTCAGTTGGATAAGCCCATATGTGGTTCTGTTGTGTATCTGGGTATCAACCTCATGTTAACTAGTATCTCCTTCATGTTTTCCTCACTGCATCCACTTTCTGATATTTGATTTCTGTGGCATACTATTTGAACTGGCCCTCTTTGCAGTAAGTTGTCTCTTAACTGTCTGATGCTTTTGTATTGGAGTTTGCATGATATTCCTACATTATTCTTATCTTTGTATCAACTTCTGAGAGAGTTTGGTTCCATTTAAACTAATTTCCTTGTTTTACAAGAGATAGTAAGAGAGCTTTTGGATTGACAACCCAAGATATATTATGAGCTCCTTGCTATGCTAAGATGTCCTAGGCACTGGTCTATAGCAACTCTAGGCTGTCTCTAGGGTAGACAAGAATTGTCGACAACATCTTTCTGGCGCCATTGCCGGGGAGCGAATTCAAGAATATCAGTTTCCCTGGGCCTCGAAAAATCATATTCACTCTCTAATCAGGTGAACACAGAGAGTTGAAGAGTTGCGTATCTCTCACCTTGGCAACTCCACTGCTTTCTATTTGATAAATCTATTGGTAGTCCTAGCTCCTCGAAAGCCACATTTGAGGTCAGATACATCACAGTCGAAGATACCTTCTGTGCCTGACCCAGAAAATATTATACATAGGAGAAGTTGGAGAGAAAGATAGTCAGTTCGCGCTGAAAACCCTGAACATTCTGTAGAAGACTTCCCATCCTCCTCTTCTCAAGAAATCCTGGTTGAAAATTTCGACTCCACCGAGGAAAATCCTGAATATTACTCAGATAGTCCACCCCAGGGAAGTGCAAGAACTAAAGTGAAATTTCATCCTACCCCTGAGGCTGAGGAAGTTAAAGAAGTTACAGAAGTAGCCCCTATTAATCATGAATTGTTTCCATCTACAACTGAGGCTTCTGTACAGTACATTCCTATTGTTATCCATACTCCACTTCCTCCTCCTCCTCTGCCTTCATTTTTACATCAGATTGCCGCACAAGCCCCACCGCCTCCAATGGCTAATATTCCTGCGTTCCTGTTAAAAAAATATGCTCCACTGGCCTTACCACAAGTGCTAAATGATATGCCACAGGATTATTTGAAGATTTTTCCTAGATTCAATGGAGAAAATGAGATTGATGCTCGGAAACATCTTGAGGTCTTCTGTGCCTTTGCAGAAAATTTGAAGGTTGAACATCTGGACGTGGTCTTAAGATTTTTTGTTCAATCTCTGGACGGTGAAGCCAGAAAATGGTTTAAAACATTAGCAGGCCATTCTGTAAATACTTGGGAAAGAATGGAAGAGGTTTTCCTCAGGAAATGGGGAGAAAAGAAATATCATGGGATGTGTCTGACTGAATTTAATACTCTAAAGAAGAAACATAATGAAGGGGTGTCAGAGTTTATTAAAAGATTTAATAAGTTATATTTGAGCCTGCCTCCTGAGATGAAGCCTCACCAAATTGCTGCTAAGGTAGTCTTCATAGCAGCCTTCGATTCAGATTTTGGCTTCTCCTTGAGGGAAAGGAAACCTGCCACTCTAGATGATGCTCATTCAGATGCTCTTGAATTAGAAGCAAACTTTGCCTCCACCGGAAAATCAAAAGGAAAAGTCAAGCAGGATGCCAGAAGAAGAGGTGAAGAGGAGGTATCTACTTCCAACCAGGATAAAGATTCGGACCGAATGGAAGAAATAAGTAAAATGATCGAAAAGATAGTTAAGCTTGAATGGGAAGCCTTGAATCCAACCCTAAAAAAATTTCAGAATCTTCCGAACAGAGGTTATAATCCTCAGTATAGAAGACCACCATTACAAATATTGCCAAGGGAAGCAAAGGAGTAGCATGATCAGGCACTACACCCATTGCACCTGGAAGGTCTAGTAGATGACTCCACCGAAGGCGCTGCCTATGGACTGGAAGATGCGAATCTTTCCTTTTCAAATAGTGACGGAGAAAAATCCTCTTTTGCTTTCAATTTACAAAAAGAACTTGAGAAGATCAAAATCCCAGTCCCCTTGACTGAACTGTTGAAACAACCAGCATATCAATCTCAAGTTGCCTCTTTCATACTTCCTCCAGAAGCAGCATTCACCCCAGATAACAACAAGCCTTGGCAGGTCTTTGATGATGAAGAACAGATGACGGGATTCCTAGCAATAGAAGGTGAATTCTCCAACATGGAGATTGATGCTGACGAAAGAAATTTGACACCACTTGATAGTCAAAGAAAGGAGGAAGGAAATTCGGTGAAGGACTTTAATCCATGGAATGAAGAAATCAGATTGCTGGAGAGTATGTTGAATAAATATGATTCAATACAAGAAGGAGAACCTCAATTTCTAAATTGGGAATTGCAGGATGTAAAGATACAAGGAAATGAAGACAGTGAAGACTTCCTGGGTCCTGGGAGAGACTTAAGATTTCTGAGAAAAGAATTGGTGACTGAATCATCAAGTAAGACTTTTGGGTCTCATGATTTCATAACTGACAATTCGGCTGTGTTGACAGGTATTGCAGAAGACAATCCACCCTTTGGAGTTGTCTTGGATACAGATGAACTATCGCAGAAGAAGGAAGGTGAGGCAACCCTGTCTCATGTGAAGGAACTTGTTATTACTGATAATGACAAGAAGAAGCTGATGTATCTGATAGACAAAGAGAGGACTAGAGGACAGAATTTTGGAGCTACTACAGTGATGGGAAATCAGAATTCCATTCTGATAGAAGATAGGAGTCCAAAATCTGAAGAACTTGATTTGATTGCCAGAAGCAATCAAGCGGGTAAAGGAAAATTACTAAAGATTTTCAAGGAAGAAGAAGAAGAGTATGCTGAAACAAATATGTAGCATATTTATGAAATGCTTGTAGACAAATGGTTGAATTGTTTGCTGAAAACATTTAGAGAAGAGAACGAAATTGCAGGCACTGAAGTGAAAATGCCTGAAGTTGTGAAAGGAGGAGTAGATACTAGTTTGTATAATTTAAATATGATTACTAGTACACAAGGAATAATGAACGATTATGCTACTGCAGTTAAAGAATTGAAAGGTAATTTACCTTTTAAAGGTAAATTTGTAGGTGATGAACAAAATAATGTTGCAGAAGGAGGTACCCTGAGAGATATTCAAGAAGTTTGTGAAGCAGCCACATTTTTAGCAAAAGTGGCAACATCGATAGTAATGTTAGAGACAGTAGCAGCAACAAAAATCGAAGACAGCAGTGGGCAAGGTAAGTTCTAGACAAAAGAAAGGCTGGGCATAGAAATTGACAGCATCAAAAGATTGATGATGAAGGTGCCTCAGAAACAGTAGATAGCAGCAAGAAAGCAAAGAAAATTTGGCAATGGAAAACAAGAACAGAATGTGAAAGCATAGCTAGAGGCAAATTGTAGAACAAAATATGGAAACATAGAGGGGTACAGTTGAAGAATAATGTAACTAATGGATACCAGCAAAGCAAAGTATGGGACCCAAGAGGCGAAGACAGCCTGGTGTATTATATTGTACATTAGTTTTCTTTTTGTTTCATCATTCTTTTAATAATGTGTGGGTGTCGATTAATTATGAAGTGAAAACTAGAGATGCTAAAGAGCAGAATCCACTTAAAGCATGATCAGATGGTCTGCAAGTTCTCGACATGTCCAAGGATGAACATGTCGTCCCCAGATGGAGCCGATGTTGTACATATCAGCCCCTCCATTCAGAACTTTGGCCAACAGCCCCATTCAAATCCGTTTAAAACCCCTGTCGTGGCCTAAAACCCCCATATTCTGCTTAACATTACTATTTATGCCCACAAAATAAACTGCAAAGGCTTAAACCCGCAATTAAAATTTATATCGGGTCTCAGCCCCTTTTGTTTTGATTCCCCATGTGACTTATGTGCAAAACCGTGTGTTAAAACGAAAGGAGCCCATTTCTTTATGTTTTCGGGCCAAATCTTAGCTGCCCGATCCAAAACAAATCAACGGTCCCATAGCATGCCCGCCTGGTGGTCCCCGCGCCCAAAAACCGGTGGTTTATTCCGCACCACCATTGCCGAGAGGGCAGTATTCTCCGCAGGGCCAGTGATTCCATTGAATGTGCGCCGCGTGTCTTTTGTACGGGCCTAAAACCGCTCCCATTTCGCACGTTAATGATCAGTCAAAGGTCGGGTAGCGGAGTAAATGGCGACCGTCAGATCTCGGGGCCTCCATTCGATGGCCATCATGCCTAGAAGATGCATGCGCTTTATCTCAGGCCTCCGCTCTCCCTGCGCATTAAATTTCGGCCAAAGGATGTGCAGTGGAATCAATCATTGTCGTCCGATCCTGCGCCTTTCATCCAACGATGTTTATCTTCTAAAACTGCACGCGTTTTAACCTACATCAACCGTGTCCCTAGCCCACCTTTGATTGCCCTCTGGCTCATTCTAACCGTCGATCTCATTTAGAGATCGTGTGGCCCATAATCACTCACATTCTCCCCGCTTGACTAAGTCCTCCGCCACGTCATCTGTTCTCCTTGGCTTTTCGTGCGCCTATGTGTCATCACCCCGCGTGCCCATTATATTTCCATCCCCGTCACATATATATATTTGTTTCATTCATATTCATCGTTTTTATTCATACATCGTGTTTAAACTATTTTACATGGAAAACTTACATCCTGTCTGTTTACCAAAACCTCTCTGTAATTCCGCCGTCACCCCACATGTTCTTGCCATGTAGCCATATCATCGACGCCACCACTGTCTCCACCCCCACTCCCCTTACACCTGTGTCTGGTTTTTCTAATATGTTTGCGAGTTTTGCAGGTTTATATGGAGGAGCTGCCGCAATATATCACCTCCATTGCAGAGGCCAAGATCTTCTCTAAGGACATTCTTTAAAGGCAGAAATTTAAGAACAAGGCTGGCGGTGGTTGCTATGATATGACCTCATTAATGGAAGCATAAATAAAATCCATTGAACCTTAAAGATGCCTGCAGAGGGAAATATTACACAAAAAGAAATATTAATTGGGCGGCATACAAATATCAGTGAAAATCTAGAAAGCCAGTGCCCAGCCTTATGATTTTGAATTTTAATTTAAAGATTGGAAGACCGGGATTATCATGCACCAACACAAGCAACCTCAGGGTTTTATTGCAGTAGATTTTTCTCTTCCAATCAAGTACAGAACATTTGTATATTTTATTCTTTGTGTCTTGTTAAGAGTAGATTTTCATCCCCAACATTTATTCCATGAAGCAGCAGCAGAGTACTTGCACCAGTTCAACACCGTCAAACAGCATAGGCGGGTTTTTCCTCGCCAATTGGTTTTAATGAGTCAATTTAATGTACATTACCTACCTCATTCTCTAGATTTTTCGGTCTTTCCTATAAAAACCAAGAAGAAAGTCATTGTAAGGGTTCCAGATTTCTATCAGCAAACTGTGCAGTGAAAGGCTTTGTATACATCTTGTAAAGTTTCTGTATGAAGGCTCAGAGCCCGTAGGGTCTCAGTGAGGAGGAGTTATAACTGTGATGAGGATTCTGGTCTTTGGTATCCCACAATATGTAATCTTTTCTTATGTGTTAATATAATATCTCATTTCATTGCATTTATCTTCTTGTATCATGTTCTAGAATGCGAGTGGCTCACTGATCTTAAGTAAGGATTCATCCTAGTTGGTGCCCATACTTGGATTATTCAAGCGCTTTAAATAGGCCTAGTCATGATATACTGTTCCATGTTCATGTCATTCATATTTTCTGCTATATTAGTTACTTGAGGAGGGTGCTTTAAAACGCCATTGTCATGTATGGATTCTTAGTTGGATAAGCCCATATGTGGTTCTGTTGTGTATCTGGGTATCAGCCTCATGTTAACTAGTATCTCCTTCATGTTTTCCTCACTGCATCCACTTTCTGATATTTGATTTCTGTGGCATACTATTTGAACCGGCCCTCTTTGCAGTAAGATGTCTCTTAATTGTCTAATGCTTTTGTATTGGAGTTTTGCATGCTGTTCCTACATTATTCTTATCTTTGTCTCAGCTTCTGAGAGAGTTTGGTTCCATTTAAACTAATTTCCTTGTTTTACAAGAGATAGTAAGAGAGCTTTTGGATTGACAACCCAAGGTATATTATGAGCTCCTTGCTATGCTAAGATGTCCTAGGCACTGGTCTATAGCAACTCTAGGCTGTCTCTAGGGTAGACAAGAATTGTCGACAACAGGAGGCTTGTTCCTTCATTGTATATGATCAATGCCCAATTGTTATGTATGGATTTGCTGATATAATACATGGATTAATGTCTCCATTTTGGTCTCTCATGTTTATGAGTTGACTTACACTGCTACTTTCAATTTTATGTTCATGTATTGCTGGATCTCCAATTTGGGATACTATAAGATATTCCCATTATTGTTGATTTTCCCTATTTTGGGATATTAAAAATCTTGTCTGAATGGAAAATATGATTCATTCAAATTGAAAGATATAAGTACAACCACGATGCCCATATCTATTTTAGGAGCTTCATTCCTTGACTTTGTATGGTAATTGAATGGTGTTATGCATGTCGATACAATCGATTAGAGAAGGGAAAGGAGAAAACTAAGATCTAGCATTTTGATTTCAAAGGTAATAATAGCCTTTGAAGGAATAACCTCCCTTGATATCAACAATTCGGGATCCCACTTCCACCCTGGCGATATAAATGCCAATAAAAAGCCAATGAACATATTTAAAATTCAATAAAGGGTGAAATAAGAGAAAGGCTTCCTGCGCAGAGGAATGAAGCAAGAAAATTCGTCTAGGTATTGAACAGGCTTGATGTTAGCAAATAAATTCTTGTATTCCTATAGTGAATTTATCAAGGTAATGAGCAGGCCTACGGTATCAAATAAACAACAAATATGGAATTAAAACTATAGTCATATTAAGCTCGCAGATATATATTATCCTTCTCCTAGATTGAAACAATCGTGATATGGTAAGCTTTGTAATTGCATTTAGGTGAGAAAGGGAATAGGAGAGACTATATTTATAACCGGTATAAATGGGGAAGATGAGGTGGCCCACACAGTGAATAAATACTTCCTAAAATACTATAATTTGTGCATAAAAATAGACCTAAATAGAGAAGTTTTAGTTCTTCCAGTGTGTCACCAAGTGTTGTCGCTATGAAAAATACCCTCCAATTTTTCTTTTTACATCTTGAATTTTGGATCCCCCTTGTGATATTATGATCAGTCATCTTAATTTTTCCATAGTCACTTACTTCTTGGTTGATACTTTTCTAAATCCTTAAGTTTTATTTTGTGATTCTAGCTATTGAAGTCACTTGCTTTCACATGCTTAGCTTGGGATACATCTATAAGCACATCCTTTCCTAAGAATCATAGAAGTCCATGTCTATCCTTTGAAGACAGGAGTTTTTCAGTCTCAGAATACAATTTTTTCACAATATTTGGTAAGAGTAATTGTGTATTATTTAGTGGCAAAGCTTGAGTAGTCCCTGATGATAGTGCTTCCATAGTTGAAATGGACATTGATTGTGCAATCCATGGGGACAGTTCATGCACAATTTCAATTGATAGTCTCCCTCACTTTTAGTTGCAAATGTACCATCATCTAGGTGATCTTCTCAACTATCACTTTTACGCACTTTTACTTTCATAAGTCTCATTTTCACTTTCATGATTGTCATTTTTTCTCGCTTTCAAATTTTCAAGTGTATCTTTTGTTTTCTTTAGCTTTTGCATGTGTCACTTTCACTTTACAATATTTTTCACGTGTCTTTTTCACTTATTCTCACTATCACAAGTGTCATTTTTTATTGTTTTCACTCCCACGCACATCACACTTTGGCGCACTACTAGAGGCAGTTCTAGCACACTCTTCTATATTAGCTTATCTTACATATCATAGGAATATGTGTTATACACTCTCCCATAGCTTAGCACACTTCCTAGTCGCAATCGACATTGATGTTCTAACTTGTACTTAAGTGTTGAAAAGCTATGTTTCGATGTCCACACTTACAAATAAGTGTCACTTTGATGTCGTTTGAAGGTATGCATGTGAATCTTTAGTATTGCACATTCCATTTACCTGTGTTTGATGGTTTACATGTGCTTGAATATGTTTCAGAAATTATTTTTACCATGCATTTTCTCTTGTCCCATTGATCCAATGCTTAGCCACATTTGGGCTTTCCCTTGTCTTCACACTTTTCATACCTAAACTCCCAACTACTGGATGAGCACATTGCAATTTTTTAGCCAGCAAGGAATAATCCCTTACGTATTACAATTGTGCACTTCGCTATCCTAAGGGAAACCTCTTCCACAAACACATTGTGCAATCTTGAACTATAGTCCCTCAGTCTCTTCCTACTTACCCTTGAAAATTGCGCCCAAGACTAACTCCTACTTGCCTCCATTGCAAATGGTGTATTTATAGTGGAAATTAGAGCCTGCTCCTGACCACTACTGAAGAGAAATATGTAATACAAAAATCTCTCTCCCCTTCATGGTGAAGCGAGCATCCTCAAGGTACATTGACCTAGATTTCTACTTCTTAAACTAGTCAACTGCGCAATCCATTAACAAAGTGAGCATATTTATAGAAATTGTGTAGTTCTAGTGGAAAATATATCCATCTATAGGCCACTATAGCCCTAAAATACGCAATCCTAGAGTTTGATCTTTAATCACTGCGCATTGCGCAGTTACAATGGCTAGTCTTGTGTCTCCTACTGAATGAATCACCTCACTACGTAATACTTTATCCTATATTTCCTTCTACTGCACATTGCATAGTCCCTGTGGATATTGGGATCATCCCTCAATCCCTTTGAAGCTCAACTATGCATTTCATGTTTCCTCTTCCCTAAGCACTACACATCAACATAAATCAAGCTCATCACCCTTGTCTCTTGAACTTTCCCATTGCAGAACCTTGAAGGAGTCTCTCCCATTTGCACATGGCACAATTCCAGTGGAAAACATGGTCACCCCTTGGTCACTATTGATCCCAAATGCACAATTCCTAGGCTCACTCTCTCAAAATTCTTGCCCATTGTCCCATCATATTCATCACTTTCCATGATCAAGCAAAGGTAAAATAGATGGTTTTCAAAATAATGTCGGATTTTCATGAGTGGACTTAATTTGTCATTGTTATCATCTCAACATGGAAGGGTGATTCTCCAGTGAGGTTATTATGGAGAGGTTACCAGAAGGAACTCGTGAAGAAGAAGAAAAAGGAAGAACCATCATGAAGGAAATGAAGGAATCTTGGACCATGATGAAGAGATGGAAACTCATGTTGACATGGAAGGTTCCAACACTTATCTATACCCTTTCAATTGTCAAGATGAACTACAAGAAAATATCTATGATGAATAATTTGAAGACGTAGGAGAAAGGAGAAGAGCTTGTATTTGATGAAATTAAGTCTTATGTTACTGTCGCTCAAAGTGTCACCACAAAAGTCATACATGTCAATGATTTTTTCCACATCACATGTGGAATGTAATTATCTAATTTTCAAAAAATAAGAAAATTTGAAATGTGTGTAAGCCCAAGGGTACCACATGAAATGTGAAAATTCAATATATACTTCTAAAGTCATATAGAAGCTCAAAGGTTACATAGGAATTTCAAAACATGGGAACTCAAAAGTCATGAGGGAAGGTCAAGAGTCACATGGGAGGTGGGGAGTCACCACTTTTGTTATAAATACACCCTCATAGCTCAAGAGAAGGGACTTTTGGAATTTTCACCTTGGCTTCTCTAGCTTGGCATAAGAGAGAACATCTTTCTTTGGAGGAGCAAGTGGTGACTTAATGTTCCACTATTGGGGCTAGTGTTGCATCGTTATAATCATGTATCTTGGAATTTTCACTTAATATATTAAGCTCTTAGAACCAACGAACATTCATGCATATGTTGCGAATTATTTTAAGACTATTCATTCATTGTTTTCATTGTATGTTTATGTTAACACGTATTAATTAAAATGAATTGTTTCATTGGCTTTAGTATGCATCTTGTTGAATGTGCATTGTTACTTCCTTTTATCATCATTATTATCTTGTGAACTACTTTTCAGGTTAATCAACAATTCTTTCCATGCTCTTGTGTGTCTCTTTTAGGATAGTGCTATTACATTTTCTCTAGAGGCTCACTTTTTGTTTTCCTTTCCGTGAAAGTACCTTATATACATTGCAATGACATGCCTCAGAGTGTCAACTCACATTCTTGTTTCAAATATTGTTTGTATAATATCTTATGTTGATAATTGTAGCCAAGGAAAATCCCTAAGAATAATGGTGAACAGACCTATTATCTGGATGGGGCTCCTACTCTAAACAGTGTGAGGTCTAGTTGGGACTTCATACTGGGGAGACCCCCTTTGTTGGCATATTTCCAGCACCGTCAACACAACTCATATCCATTATTATTTTTAAAGGAATTATTTAAAACCTATTGGCTAGCATGACATCATTGTGAATCCCTTTGACATTTTAAAATGCACAAATAATAATTTAAAATATTGACTATATGTGTTGAGTTTGAAGGTTTATTCTTGTTAGAATTGAATTATGTTTAAAATATATTAGTAAATTGTTATAGTATTAGGATGGCGTCAAAAAAAATTGTTTAGAAAGAGATAAAATAGATAATAAATACTAATAATTTTTGAATTTTTTTATTATGGATATAAATTTAGAGTTAAGATGGATATACATGATTTATGATTCTTAGCCATGAATTAAAATATAGAAATATTTTTTTTGAAATATAGGTGTTTTTTTTTAATTATTAATTAATATATATAATTAATTTTAACCACTAATTCATAATTCGCACTTCATGTTAGTGAAATTTTAATAACCTCACTAGATAATTTCAATTCCCATATATAATAAATAATTAAATCAACTTGAATATAAAATTATTTGAAAAAATATTAATAAAATTATAAACTAGTTGAAAGCATACCATAATGGATAATGATCTAATATCATGCAGACCATTTGAAAAGAGCATCATTTCCCAATAATTATCATGTTAATGATTAATAAAAAAACATTGCGCACAATTCTTGATTAGTATTGTTTTAATGATTAATTAATGAAAATAAAATAGCATCACATATACATCCTAATTTAAAGAAATAATTATTACATTTTTTTTTATTAATCATTACTCATGAGTCATTTTTTTGTTTTATATTATTAAAAAAAATCAAAGATACATGATTTTTCGATATTTTTCCATGAGGAATTTGATCCTCCTCAAAAAATACTCATAACGAAACCAAGACTGTAAATCCCCATACACACTGAAATATAGAAGTTCCCATACACAAATATACACCGTGGATGACACATATTCATCTAACCCGCAACAAAGTTGTATAATCGACAATACAATAACAAAAACAAGACTTACATAAATGCCATTGTCGGATCATAAACAACAAAATGCATAGTAGTACACCGAACCCGGAAAATATATAGACAAAACATAAGACCATCAGAAAATAAAAAAGCCTTGTTGACCGGGCCGAAGTCAAATTCATAAACCATCAAACTACAAAGCCAACCAGCCAAAGTGCTACTCAGTTTCTAAATAGGATATTGTCACATGAGCCCTCGCACTTGAACCTCATGGATCCAACAAATCCCCACTATCTGATTCATAAGCAATATTTCCCTCCACATGCGGCAGATAGGATTCAATCTTGTTTAGGAAGAAGCATTGATTTCTAAGCATCCTTTTAATGTCTTCCAAGATGGCAAAGACATTATATTTCTTCACTTTCTTATATTTCAATTCCAAACCTAACAAAGACATCATTTTCCAGTGCAAAGCCACATAATTTAGATATAACTTCTTCCTGCCTTCGGTGTGCCCAAGGTCAGGAACCCATGATTACATATCCTCCATGATTTTATAATCATAATGGGATCATCTCTCAACCCCCGCTTGAGTCTCTAGCTTGCAAATTTCCTTCCTTTTATCTGACAGAACAACATTGAAGTAGGTGGCAACCTAGTCATGAGTGAAGAGTCTCTCTCCTCTCTTCCCTTGTGAAGCACTACCACCTCCCCCCCTATCTACACCACATTTGTTGTCTTGGAATCATAGCTAAGACCCTGGGGGTACACCTCGAGCACCCAATATAAATTCATCTCCCTAAAAATAAATAATAGAAACAACTAGACATGCCTTCTGTAGGAATAGGACATGATCCCACTAAATTGTCCCTGAAACTCAATACACAAATATCACACTCAACAAAGGTACCAAAATAGATGATAGAGGTCATTATAGCCTCTATGGAGGACCCACACCCTAACACCATTAAAAAAAGTACAGATACAGATAGAATAAAGAACATCAAATTCCTAGGACTCACAAACACCCATGATAATACGCCTATAAGAGACATGTAGGCCTATCGATAAAATGCATGCAACAACACCCAAATTTCTTTACCTAAACAATTCCCACCTACCCAAACATTAATAGTTCTAAGAAGACTCGAAAAAATAAATGCATATAGGCTACCATAGCACCCCAATCCTTATCCACAAACTAAGATTGGAACTGAAGACACAATGACACTAACCCTATAACCTCATAGGAAAACATAAAGCTACAAATAAGCAAAAAATATAGATGAATAAATACAATGACATGAATCTTCGTGTTGCAAGAAGAAATTGAATCCCTCACCATCCCAACATAATTCTAGTTTCCAAGTGACCATACATAGACCCAAACAACAAGGGAATTCCATTGCTTCCTCCACCACCCTCATAGGAAAACAAGGTCACATATGATTTCCTCAATCATAAACTCAAAACCAGACATATAGCTCCTAACTATCATAGCTAGAATATGATGCATGCAACAACAACCAAAAAATTCTAGACCCTTCATAAGACTTATATTAATAGCAATTTCCAACGAGAGAATTGCATGTAGAAGCATGCAAGAGTGGGCTACAAACCCCTTAATTAAATGTGCATCCCAAACCCCTTAATTAAATGTGCATCATGTCGAAGGGGTGGCAAGAAATGCCTCAAATTCCCCCACTTCAACCTCATTAACACCCCCATCGAGGGGTAATCAATAAATTTGAAATATTGGCTCCAATTTATATTAATTTTAAAATTAGATTTTTTAGTGAGCCCACTTTTTTCACGCAATCTCATCTCATTCTAACATTAAAAATAAAAATTAATTTTAATTTATATATTTACATATTTAAATTTGCACATCTAATTTAATTTATAATTTTTGTGCTTTCTATTAATACTACTTTTATTTCTTTTTTCATCCACCATTTTGATATTATATAGATAAAATCATTTGTTAAACACATATAATTGGATATAAAGAATAGAATTGAAAAATTAACATAGAGTGAAAATCATCGGTAGCAATGGAAAGTTTTGCAATAGCAAATAATACTTTAGTAATTGATTAAATCAATCCAAAAATCAAGTGCTATGATCACTCAAAATTTCAATAGCTTGAAGGACAGGCTGGGTGACTTCCTATCACTCAAGCCTTCCTATCATTATTGATGGAGGTAGTTAATCAATTGATAGAGGAGATAGTGGGGTTCCTATTATTGATAACAATGTTGATTTCACATTCAAACAATGAGCATTGCTTCCCTGTACTCAAATGGATTTTTTCCCAAATTGATTAATGATTAATTCTCAACTTCGTTTATAGATTGTTTTAAAAGATAAATTTTGAGGAATATTGGCTTTCAAACTTTGGTCTAGTTCAAACCTTCGTAGTTGATTACAATTTTTTTTTAAACATTTATATGTTTAAGTAAACTAATTTTTTATCATAACATTTCTTCAAAACTACTCAAGTAGCTACTACCTGATTTTCATCATTTGGTAAAGAATAATTAGTAGACCACAAGCCTCAACTTGAAGTGAGATCTGAATTATTCTCAATTAATGTTATCTTAACTACTATTCAACAAAGCTTCTCAATAGATGTTATGTTGAATATCAAGATTCTCGATATATTTTATTGTGAATAACACCTGTGAAAATCCATATGACATTATAAAACTAACAACAAAAGCCATATAGGTTTTGAATACTAATTGTATTTGATATCATTGGGAACCTTTTGATAACGTCTAAAAATTAGGGTAAGCTTATATTGGACAGTCTTCTAACAATACCTTGACAATTTTTTAATTACCTCTTTAATATTAACATTTTTTAAACTCCTTTTCACTTAGTTCAAAATTTTGTAGAGGTATTTTTGGCCCATTATGATAAGGTTCCCACTTTTATGGAGTTTTTGCTAAGTCATAAATTCCCGATATATCTAGATTATGAGTTGTTAAATATATTGTTGGTGTTATAACGACAACGGTTAAATTTGATCTTAGGCTTCATCTAAATTACTCTAACAAATTATTGATTCACCATAATATAACAAAATAATAAATAAATAAATATCAACATTCTTCAACCTTTTTTTTTAATAAAACACACTTTTATATTTAACCCCAAACAAATTTTTAATTACTTATTTAATATTAATTTTTTTTAATTTTTATTTTTTAAATGGAACACACTTTTGTATTTTTTATAAATTCTCGAGAAATGAGGTATTTATAATTTGTAGTAACCAACCTTCAACTTGTTTGAATTTAAAAATCCACTCAGTTGTGAATTTAGTATCAAATGCCTATAATAAGTGTTGGGTGGGTTTATAAATAGTATTTAATTTTGGATTTGGGTTTTCCTATGGGAGGGATGTTAATATTGTGCAAGGGCTAGTAGTTTTTATAGTAATGGTCCCACCAAGCCACCAAAAATTGAGAGATGTGCAACCAATATTTAAACAAAAATATATAACATTAAGTGCAAATATCTTTTAATTTATGTCCAAAATTTCCAAAAATATTCAGTAGCCTCACAATTGTCCATAAATATTCTTTTAAATATCAACAGTACAAAACATCTTGTCCAAAGTAGAAAAAAAAAATAGAACTATAAATCCTCCCAAAATGGTATATTCCACCAGTACATTGTACCCATCACTTCAACCCCACTGAACTAAATTGGAGCCATGTATCCTAAATGCGCATTTATACTTGCTCAAATAAAAAGTTGATCTATTTTAGCCATAACTTCTTTGTTATTCAAGAATTCAACCCAGTATGTTCAATGAATTACACCCAACCCATTAAATTCAATAAATGACACCCAACCCATTAAATTTCCCATTAAAATAGATCACAACACATGATCAACTATAATATATTCTCTGCCATTGGATCACATCAAAATCAATCTAGATCAAACATTAAAAATTGAGATATTTCAATCCATTTCAATCCTTATTACCAAACAAATTCCAGTGCAAAAAACTATAAAATAAGTTCAACCCTTGTTGAAGTTGCATTTTTAACAATCAAACTATTCACCAACCGTGGAGACATACCGTCATAGAACATTTCATAGTATATTAAATTTATTTATTTGAATTCTTGCACAGTTTCATTATAGTTTTGTTTTCATTTTCTCATAATGGTGGATCTTTGTCCAAAATAATTGAATCTTACCCGTATTTATTTCAAATTTACATACTGATTGATCTTTATTCTAAGTCATTTACTCTTAATTTTTTTATGTTCTGACCATTCATTGAATATAAAAATATTACATAGATCAACACGTGTTCTAATGTTTGTTTCCATAGAAAATGATGTACAAATATCAACAAGTGTTATAAAGTATCCAGAGAAAATAGTCAACGATGATCTCCTATGACTACTATAAGCAAACGAGTGTCTACTATCAAGAATCGAATCATAAATTTCACTTAAAATTTCAGACCTAAACATATTGTTAACATTTGTTCAGACCTAAACATATTGTTAACATTTGTTCAGACCTTAACATACCTTAAATTCATTCCAATGATTTAATGAATATGTGAACAACTTGTATTTTAGTAGAAAAATTAACCAAGAATGAATGAATACCTTCAATAATTGAATAAGAAATATCACTTAGAATTTCATACCTCAACATACTGTTAAAAATTTTTCATACCTTATCATACCTTAAAATTGATGCCAAAGGTTTAGTGAATATGTGAACAACTTGTAGTTCAATTGGAAACTTAACCAAGTTAAATAATTTTAGATCAGTGGGATGACTTGATGAACTTCAAACTCTATCGCTAATTGTCCAAGCCAAATAACTTCCAAACTATCAAGAATCCTACTCTGAACAATGAGCTTTGAAGTTAAAAAATAAAATAAGGATCCTACTCTGAACCATGAGGCTTCTCGATGTAGATTTAATCATGTATATCACCATATAGAAATATGTTCATAGCCTCAAACTAGTACATTAAACAGTTTGGAAGGAATACAAAAAAAAAACACAAGGAATATAGAATTCATCTTTACAATATATGCAAAGTTCCTAGGATAATCAACCCCATCAAATTGTTAATTTTTTTTTGCCACAAGACATGCCTTAAGTTTGTCAATAAACTCATTTTTTACATCAATGGGTGTGTATACCCATTTACAATGAACCATGTTTCATCCATTTAGAGGAGGAACAAAATCTATGTGTGATTCTTCATTGAGGAAGAATACTCCTCTTTCATGGAAATATTGCATTCATGTATGGGAGATATATTATGTAAAATGTGAAATGACATGACTAAAAAGGGACACAATAGTGGTTGGTGACTGAATATGGTGAGGAATAGTGGGAAAATATTTAAAATCAGGTTGATCATAGCCATACATGTGAGGCCTCTTTACTTACAAAATATCCTGCTCCAAAAATACCACCTTTACAAAACATGAGAAGGCCTGAAGTTAATAAACGACATTCATACTCACTTTTTTCTTCAACACCTAAATTAATAGACATTCTGATTTTGGTGATGGCTAACTAAGGGATCCTAGATACATTTGAAACATGTTGATGCAAAATAAAAAAACTCATCCTATTGAGTTTTCAATTTGTCTCTTATATTGCATCAAAGTTTCCATTATAATGGCAAGATCACTCCTATGATTTTCCTCTTGAGCATGAATTTGTCTCATTGTAGTGAAAATAAAGGTCTTGTTATTTGTGAAAAACTCATCTTTTCTTTGAATGAACAACATGATTGATGTCAATGATCTCATAAAGGGCACATCGCCATGGATGGTTATGGTTTTTCACACATTCTAATATCTAAATAAAACTACCAATAATACCCTACGTCACTTTCATCCTTTATATTATCCTTAGTGAATCACACTTCCACTGCTAATTTAAAACCATAGAACACAAAGGAACAATTGCAAAATTGACATATCTACTCACCTTTTCAGCTAGAAAAGTCGTGAAACACGACTCTAAGAGTTAATTGAGCATGGATTGGAGAGAGATGTTTCCAGGATTACCACTTTGAGGATATAACACAAGAAATGAATTGAGGGTGTTTATAGCTTGGGGTAACAATAAAAATAAATTGATAGATTTGCTCTGCATAAATGTTGAATTGTTCAATGCTATAGAGGTTGTAATGCCTTTCAAATTGTAGCTTTACATATTAAATTCAATGGACCACTTGGCTTGGTCATATGATGGAATATGTAACTTTGGATTAGGAGAATCACTGACCATCAGAAAGAAATTGATCAAGTTTTATTTTTGTAAGGTCAATGTTCATGGACATGAGGCTCGCCATTTTAAAGGAAATTAGCATCTCAATACAACCTTTACTAAGGGAAGCCTAGATATTCCTTCATGTCCAGAGAGTGTTATCTATAGGAATATCAATATTGGAAAACTCAGAACTGTTCCAATATAGGATAATCACTAACCATTTACAAGGAAATCCTAGAGATTCTATTAAGCTAGTAAATTCCTTTAGCAAGGCAAGCCTACCACTTCCCTCATGCCTAGAGATTGTTATCTATAAGAATATAAGAATATTGGTAAACTAAGAACAATTCCCACAATACAAGAATCACTAACCATTAAAAAGAAATTGATTGATTTAGTTTTATGTTGGTAAATTCATTGTTAATGGAGGTGAGGTTGGAAAATTTAAGTCATAAAACAATTTATAAAAAGGAACTATACCAAATCGTCATCATAACCAAAAAAGAAACAAAATGTCACTTGTTTTATTTGAAATTCCTCTAGCGCCTACATAATTTTATTGCATATTTTTTTTTATCCAAAACATTTATTGATATATTTGAAGAAATACAACCAATTCTAGGTCAATATCAACAAATTGGCAGAAATTTTCCAAGTGCGAATACAAACATGGTTTTCTAAGTGGAAAAACAATTTATAAAAAGAACAACTATTGATATAGTTGAATACATACAAATAATTCCTTATGTAGATTTTATTTTTCAAGGATACTGTCAAACATGCATATGTATGAAATTTTTTTAAGATGATATTATGTTTTATTGTGAATTGTCTCTATTATAATCCATGTTATTGCAAAATATTTATTGAAAATTTCTAGAATCTTTAAATCTGCATCCTGCAATTATATCTATGTCTTATGACATTGTTTCTAGTGCATACGAGAAACACTCTTATGCTCCAGACCATATATGGACCTGTGGTGAAATAGGTTTACATGAAGAAATGGATTTTGGTATGTGGGTAATTTCCAAGGGAGGGAGTAGAAACATGCCAAATATTTTTCCTAAGAGTAGGGAATGGATCACAATTTTATGTTGTGTCAATACATTTGGTGTTTCAATCCTAGTATTTTATCAATTCAAGGCTAAAACTCAACTAAAAAACTATAAACAAAATTGAAAACTAGGTGCATGCATGGTTGCACATCCCCATGCATGGATGACTGAAGAAAACATTTTAATTTGATTTTTCACTTTTTTGTATCTGTAGCAGGTGGTTTATCACTTGAAAACAGACACCCAATGGTTTTAGATGGCCATGGAAGCCACATTGTTGTGTAAACAATTAAGGAGGCTAACAATTTAGGCATCGACTTGTTGACCCTACCTAATAATACCACTCACATATTTCAGCCCCTTGATGTGAGTGTGTTTGGGCCATTCCATAACTATTTCAAGTCAAGGTGAGCTTCATGGATGGAAATGAATCCAGGGGTTGAGGTGAAAATGTTTGAGATATATGAGCTTGCAGGTAAAGCCTGTAAAAGGGCTATTATACAATCAAATATCAAGGTTAGATTTACGAGGATTGGAATCTGACCACTTAATTATGATACTCTTATGCATGATACTATTTGTATTAGGCAATTTCACGTGGATGGTCAAGAAGAAGGGAATTTCCAAGAAAATGTTGATCCACACTAAGAAGTGGTTGTATAGGAAGATGTAGTTGCAACCGATAATATTATTTCCCTCTCAATGACACTTCACTTGTGAGGATAATGATGAAAATGTCAGTGAAACACAATATAATCATGTACCAATTTATAATAACATGGAGGTTGTTCACCCTACTAAAGAACATGCAACTTCTAAATTTGATATTCATAATTACTCTCTTGATCATGCCATTGCTAATGAAAATGACATTGTTGAGATTGCACCATGAAGCAACATTAACCAATTGAAATTTCCAATCCAAGTCACCCCACCATCATGGTTGGGAGAAGCCATGATGAATATGAACAAACATAATGTATCAAGAACCAACGAAGAAATCATGAACATGCCTTCACAACTAGTAGAATTAAGCAATGAAATTGTACATTTTT
The DNA here is from genome assembly GCA_034641835.2 of Pinus albicaulis. Taxonomy (NCBI): domain Eukaryota; kingdom Viridiplantae; phylum Streptophyta; class Pinopsida; order Pinales; family Pinaceae; genus Pinus; species Pinus albicaulis. The sequence continues at coordinate 27,575 of JAXQQM020091621.1, forward strand.
TTGTGGAAAATAGATAAATGGAATAATATATTCTATGTAAATTTCAATCAAATGAAGATAAAAATATAGTTCAAACAATTCTCCTAGATATTGAAAGACAAGTTTCAAGCACACATCAACAAGTATCAAAGAAGTAGACTTTACTTGGTCGGTTCCTAAAGCTACCAATAGAGAGAGTGTCAATGAAAAAAAGGCAAGGAACAATAGATAGTTTTCATTTGGATTGAAGTTCATAGTTACTCAATCATAAGATTATATTCAATTATTATTTGAGTATGAACGAAATAAATTTGAAATTGAGGAATTAAAACATAAAAATAAGGATTTAGCCAAGGAAAAGATGGCAGTGCAGATTGTTGTAGCACAACATCAAGAAGATGAAATGATTGAAAGAGAGAAAGTAAGGCAAGAGAGGACCATAAAAAATAATTGGCAAGGAAAGAAAATGAATTAAGAAAGACTCAACAATTTATTCAAAAAGAACAAGGGATGACAAGTGGGGTTGTCAATGGTGTCAAAAGAGTCAATGGAGTTAGGATGATTTCAAACACATTAGAACATACTGCAGATAATACAACATTATTTCAATACCTCATAAACATCCAAGTCCCTCTCTATAAAAATGGGTTTTTTTTCTAATTGATATACTCCAATGAGTGCAAGTGTCAATCCTATGTATGATTATCAAACACCGCCAATTAATGTAGGGCTAAGTAGCACAAGTGTGAGATATGGGTACTAAATTCCTCCATCGATAGCACTCAATCATATAGTATCAAAAAAACACAACCTAATCAACCATTATTAGGTAGGACAACCTACTTGGATCAACCAAGCAACTCAACAAAGTTGGACAATGAAGCTTTCAGAGATCGTCAAGCTTAGGGGTGTCATGTTTTTTTTTGTTCAAGCATGGGGGTGTCAAATTTTTTTTGGTGTAACCACATTAAGATGTGGATTTTTATAAGGATGAAAATTTTCAATAACAATATAATCTATGTATTAATAATTTGAATAGCACATAAGATGACGCATTCATGTAGGATAATAATTTGTTTAATGAATTTTATTTTAACTTGAAGAAAATTGTATACAAAGTCTTGTAACATGGTATAATTTATCCACACTAATATATATGTTTATTGAATTTGAATTTGAATTTATATACTTATTGAATTCCAATTTGAATTTATCCACATAGTGATGAGGGAATTTGTATACTTATGACCAGGTTAAGATACTTCTAAGTTCTCCTCAATGGGATGCTTTGAAACTCAACTACCTTTCAAGGTATCTTGTATAAATTTGTAGAGAGGACCATAATATTTAAATTATTTGTTGGGTATGGAGTCGATATATCATTTATGGGAACGTTTTCTCTATATACTACTACTTATGTACTTTCAATTGAATAATAAAATTTAACTTTGATAAAATACACAAAATGTTAACATAATAATTTAAAAAATGTATAGTCAATGATACAGTGTCGGACATCTTCATTACAACAACAAAAATAATGGTTAGTAAGGATAAATAAGAGCCACACATTATTAGGCAAGATGAGATTTATGAGTTTTATATATAATTGTGTTGGGGAATTTGTGGCTACATCAAGGAAATTCAAACATATAATTGTAAAAATATGTCGAAATCAGAGGAACAACTCATTGGAATGTCAAACTAAGCAATGGAATCAAGCTTCCAGTGGATGTACTAGTGGGACATTAGCAAATCCTAAAAGATAATGAAAGGCTTTAGCCTTGAATATTTCCTTCGGAAGTTGAAAGTTGGAAAATATATGAGAGTGTTCCTATGATCAATTGTCTCAAGGAGTCTAGCCTTACAATTCCTGCAAATGTAGCAAAGATAGATGAAAATATTCATAATATTGTTGACAAGTGCTTCACAAGGGGAAGACTCCATGTTAAAATCTTGATTTTTTTAAGCTAGTCTCCATATATATATGCGTGTGTGTGTGTTGTGTTGATCCTGATTCCCATACAAAAAGTAGAGGAGGATTTACTACAAGCTACACATAGAGCTATTAGTACATCCACACGCATACACACACATATATATATATATATATATATATATATATATATATATATATACTTGGGTTTTGTAATTCCTATTTTTATTTTACAGGGAATTTATTTACTAGGGTTGTGTAATTTTTGTTTCACAAAGAATTTATATACTAGGTCTAAATGTGACTGGAAACATTGTTAGATTCCACCTACAAGGTGGAATGAACTATAATGAATCTCTTCGGCATCATTTTGGGTATTCTAATGTCACAATTGTCTTCAAGATTCTCCATTCCAAGAGAACAAAGATACAGAACTAGACTCTATATAAATGGAAAGATACCAGAAAAAAAGATACAATTTAATTCAAATTTAATTCTACATTAAAAAAATAAAAAAATTAATTAACATTTAAATTAAAAATTTATTTAAGGTAAATAATAAGACTAAATAGAAATGGAAAGATACCAGAACCATTGAAATTTATTGGTACAAATTCACAATATTCACAAAACCCTACCCTAAACCATAAACCCATAGTGAAACAAGAGTTAAAATTCCCAACAGCGAGTTCAAAGTGTTGAAAAAACACAGAGTTTGGTTGGTAGGATAAAGACTCAGATCAGTGAAACCCACAAAAACCAGGACCACAATACCAGAGAAAGTAATTTATTTAGATTCAAAAAACTCAAAAAACTGTACCCTAAACCCTAAACCCATAATGCAACAAGAGCTAAAATTCCAAACAATGAGTTCAAAGATCTGAAAAACACAGTTAAGGTGGTAGGATTTAGAATCATATTGGAGAGCCACAGAAGCCACCACCATGGCCAAAATTTGCCCCAAACCTTGCCATACCATAAATATTACCTACAACACAAACATAGAAAAATTAGCACGGGAGCATCAACCCAAAAATATTTACAGCAAAACCAAAGTGAATCATGGGAAAAAATCCACTTCCCGGAATGGAGCTTGAAACCTACATGTCTACCATTGAACCAAATCGAATCTTCCTTGGGCTCCATCGCAAACCACAGGCCCCACAATTGAAACAAAAAAAATTGTATTAGTAAACCGCCCAGAAACTAGAACAAAAAACCTCAAGCACACTCCTAAACCCACCACGAACCAGGTAAAAAAACCACAGACGCAATCCTAAACCACGCACAAAACTATCCAAATAGAAATGCCCGGTGAGCAGCGTGAATATGCATGCACAGGTGAGCCAATACTGAAGCCTTGGGGAACAACAATCGGGGGAGCTCAGTGCCCACACAATGGGCCCAAAAAAGAATGCATAGGGTGGTGAAGTCGTGATGGAAAACAAGTCCATTGAAACCCTAGACGCAACGTTAAAACTGTTATTTAATGCTTTCACCAAACTAGACAGGTGGCATGATGAGTTGAACATGTGTTGTACAATAGACAAGGAGTATAACACATTATTTTCCATCCTGGAAAAAAAAACTCAACACATGTTCAGGCACTAGTACATTAATCTGAGAACAAGAAAGATTGTAAATCCTCCATCAATGTTGCTATTTAAAAGAATCCCAACTTGTGTGGAAATTGAGGGATCATGTCTTCCTTATATGATGCAATATTCATAACCAAATTGTCTTCATAACAGTTATATAATTGTTTGCATTTTCTTTAAATAAAAAAAATATTTTTCATATCTAATCACTCACTTGGTCAATTCAAAGGAAAGACAAATATAGGTGGGATTCTAAAAATAGGAATGTGTAATGACTCAAAAAATGGGGAGGACCCACATCCATGTCATTAAATATTACCACATGACCATCATTATACAACCTTATATGCATAAATCTCATACATACAAGCACCACATAAAATATGAATTATTCAAAGTGACAACATCAAAAAATCTCTCTCTCTCTCTATATATATGTGTGTGTGTGTGTCCAAAAATATTCATGCTTGTGTATCCAACCACTAAACAAAACTAGTATTTCCATAAAAATGTATGCCTAAAAAAACATGTCATAGTAAAAAATTAGTATTGTTCAAAACTATCCTGCAAACAAAAATCTAAACTTATAAGCAAAATCCATTGAATTGTTCTTGTTTTCTACCAATAAAATTTCCATTGAAAAAGAAAATCGCTTGTTCTACATATGTTCTTGTTCACCGATATCTTTGGAAGCAAAAGCGATGGATAATGTATGCCTAAAAAAACATGTCATAGTAAAAAATTAGTATTGTTCAAAACTATCATGCAACCAAAAATCTAAAATTATAAGCAAATTACATTGAATTGTTCTTGTTTTATACCAATAAATTTTCCATTGAAAAATAAAATCGCTTGTTCTACATATGTTCTTGTTCACCGATATCTTTGGAAGCAAAAGAGATGGATATGGAAATTGTCTTAAGGGGTAGATCTCAGTGGGCAGTCTTTTCCAAATTGAGACGTGCAAGATTTTCCAACAAGGGTTGAATATTGGTGGATTTTGTAGTATAAATATCAATACATTTTCCACATGGGGGATTGCTAGGATGAATATCAAAAGAGCATCCATGGGATTAAAATGATGGTTGAATTTTCAAAAAGGAGATGATGAGGCATGAGTAGCAAGGGAGCAGGAATGATTAGAAACATGATGAATGATTTAGGCTCAACTTCTCAACACCTGTTATTAACATTGGATGTTTCTTGGACAGGGTTCTAGCCATCATTAGCATCCAAAACATTGGTATTTGGTTGTGTCCCAGGAATCTCATGTATATTGGGGTGTGTCCTAAGAGAAAGAGTCGTGTTATTTTGGTATACAGGAGTAAATTTGGGGGATCCTAGATATAGGTGGTCTATAGCGTCCAATTAACAAAATTCATCAAAATCAAAATTGAAATGCACAAAGAAGTAAACCTTATTATTTCTCCTTGTATCCCACCAGCTAGAGGGCCTATTTCTTATGCCTTAACCTCTACCTTGTCAATGTGTACCTAAATTCATGTATACAATTAACCAAAATTAATAACATCCATTTAAAATAGGTGAAGTTAATACATCAACTCATTTATCTTTTGAATTACTACATTCTAGATGTATTAATCAAAGGTTAATTTTTCCTCATGTGGTTGGGTGAAGGTTGGTGGAAAGGGAGTTCAAATTATGGAAAGGATAGGAAGTACAAATTATGTGAAGGCTTGAATGCTAGAATTACTTAACGAAAATTCATCATTCGACTAACTCCCTTCAATTTTTTATTCTTTTTCCCATTCACTTCAACCATTTTCTTATTTCATTTTTGGCTACATGCATAGTGAATATAATCACAAAACACTATCATATTTGAAAAATAATTTCTCAATATTTTTCTCAAAGGGTTTAATTTTATAATATCAATGCCATAGTTCTTCAAATGGTGTTTTTTTCCCATCTTTAATTTTTTGGAATAGGGATTTTTGCATCCTGGAAGTGACAATGAGGAATTGAAGTAATACAAACAATGAAACGGTGGATAAGGGACAAAGAAACATATACATGCAAATGATTTCTCCCATGGGGAGGTCCTTAAGATAAAAGAGGATTGTGCATATGAAAGGTTTGAAATTTTTTCCGATCCTTTTTTTTCTTTTTGAGAGCATAAATGCCACGTGATGTAGGATACAATTACAAGGAATTGATTGTACAATTCAAAATTGAAATAGGGGTTTGCTGAGATGAGAGAGGATTGTATGTGGGGAGGCCTGATATTTCGTGTTGGATTTTCCACTCTTTTAGTTATTGTCTTAGACACTAAAATATTTTGATGGTAGGGTATAATTACAGGTAGAACAAAATTTAAATAGGGTTTAGTTGTATGGGGGATTTCATTCTTCATTTTCTTCATTAATTTCCATAATTTAGATAGAGAAAGAAACTCTTTGATTTTTTTCCTCTAAAATTAGATAGTGGCTTCAATTAAGACCCCATTTCATACAAAGGCTTTAAATTGCAGAGATACAAAGCTCAGTGAGGTCTAAGAAGCAATGGACATAGATTAAATGGGAAGGAGATGGAGTTAAACATGAATTTATTGAAAAACAAACAAATATTAGCTTGTCGATGGAAAATGAAATGAAATTCATAATTAGACATTAAAAAATCACATGTAATTCAACTCAAGGGCTAATGAACAAGAAAATATTCCACCAAAAAACTCATGGAACTCTAGTTCAAGCTCAGTATTTCTGAGTAATCACGGTGGTTTTCCAAGTAGTAAAAATCCCAAATGAATTTGAACAATGAAAACAAAAATGTTAAATTTTAATGGAGTAAAAACCCTCATCAACAACATAGGTATATCTAAACCAAAATCCATTCCCACTATATATCAAGAACATGAATAGAGGATTAAAATCACATGACAGAGTTGTGTATCTCTAGATAATGAATTTATGACTAGAAAACGTGCAACTCAAAAGGAAATTCTTGCAGCTGAAAAGGAAAATAAGTATTGAATGAGCGAAACAAAAAAATATTACCTTTCATGCCTACAAGTGGAGTGTGACACGTGATACCCATGGGACAGGTCACAAGTGATTGTCGACGTGGAAGTTCCAACATATGAGACTAACATGCTTCCAAAAACAAAATAATATTAACACCAAAACCTTCATAATTTCAAGACCGCGTAGGAATAAGGTGCAAGGGCCCAAACTAACCACTAATATACATATATGTAATGTAATCAAATGCGATTCCCTAATTTCCACCAAAAAATAATTTCAAATAACCATATTAGAGCACCGTAAGGATCATGTCACATAGCCACATGAAATTCACCACAAAAAACATACAATATAACAATATCAAATGTCTCCCAAACAAACGTATAATATAACTACACAAAAATTCCACCAACAACTATATCATAGCACTAAATGAAACTTAAACAATGATAATAAAAATATATATGTGGTTATGTTAAGTCTTGAGTCCATCAAGGTGCTTCAAGTAATGTATTTCAAACCTTTGAACATAATCCCTTTAAAACAAGCTCATGAACTTCATATTTTTATAAATATAATTTATGCCATAAACCATTCACCAATATAGCATCAATGTTTTGATGATGGAAAAAATAACAAATATGTAGTTAGGATGTGGCTATATTATACTTTCAATAATATACATGTAGCCATATTCAATTATTCTTCTCAAACCAATAATATATAATCATCAACATTCATATCATGAGGAAATAATGGATGCAATATTATGTAAAAAAAAATCTGTTTTGTCCTCCCCCTTTTGGTCATGGTAGCGAAAAAAAGTTTGTAAGATAATAGAAACAAAATTCTTATGGTTAGATAAAGGGTGAACAAGCATGACAGATGCCGGGATTTTGTAGCTTATTACAAAATTTCAAAAAAATTGAAGCGAATGTCAGCATCTGGTGACTCAATAGGGAAATATATTTGATTGTATTGTACTTAGAATATGTGTTTTCACACAATAGAAGGAAAACTAAATATAAAGAAACCCAATAACCCCCCACACCACTAAGAGTAGAAAAGATACACTCACCTATGAATTTGTCACCTCAGGCCTAAATTTTTTAACAAAAACCTTTTCCTAGAGCATTAGGAGTCATTTATCACTATCTTTTTTTAGTAAAGTTAAGTCATTATTGATACTTATGTAGAAAGTCAATATGATACAAAACTCTTAGATATAGCCTTATTTTTTTTGCGTTATGAGTATCCAAGGTTTCTAAAATCCAAGGTTTCTGAAATTTTGCGTGCTTTCCCTTATCAATGTGTGCATAATCCCATAGCAAGACCTTTTGGCCTAATTAAAAGGTAGAAACCTTAGCATTTTGACCATGATATTTCTTTATAATTTCTTTTCCTTTTCTGGATTTGATTTAGCGTTGCAGTTATTTGTTCATCAAGAGATACCAGATGATGATACATGTTAATTAAATTGTATTCTTTGAATTCTTCAACCTGAAAGGCTAGACGAAATGAAGCTAATTATACAATAGGCATAATAACTTCTTAACCATAACGTAGTTGAAAAGGTTTCACACCAGTGCTAACGTTAGTAGTGGTCATGTTTTCTCATAAGGCACAAGGAAGCAGAAGATGCCACTGTCAAGGGTTGTCACTGATAATTTTCTTCAGGATTTTGATTATATTTTTTTTTATATTTAGTTAACCCATTTCCATGAGGGTAATAAGAATATGAAACAATATGTTTGATACAAAAACTATTACAAAAGAGAGAAAATTTACTTGAGATAAATGCAAGAATATTATCAGACACAATGTTAATGGGTGTGCCAAACCTGGGAAGTAGAGATTCTTCAAATAATTGAATTAGTTGATCCTCAGTGGCCTTTTAAAGAGGGACTTCCACAAAACATTTAGTAAAGTATATTGTGGTAGTTAAAATAAAAGTGTGCCTAACAGAGGAGGGTGTATTGATTGAACTCATGAAGTCAAGTCCCCATTTGGTCAAGGGACAAGTCGAGATGATGGATTTTCAGAAACATAGGATATTGTAACCTTAGCCTGATATTGGTACTATTACAATATTTTACTTAAGCCATCAATGACAATATTTCCAACAAACCTATGAATTCAAGTCCCCATTTGGTCAAGGGACAAGTTGAGATGATGGATTTTAGAGACATAGTATAATATTGTGACCTTCCAGCCATATTGGTACTCATTACAATATTTTACGAATTTAAAAGCATCTCAAAAAAAGGTGAAGCCAAAAGTACCTAGTTCATGGAAATTTATATGTGGTGGCCCTGGGAGTAAGGTGTTCTCTGACATGAATTAGTTTTTTCTAATGAACAATGTAGTGATTTTAGGATTTTATTGGTTTATTTTTCATCAACACATTGTAAAAGCATGCCATCTATATATTTTATGAACAAAAAAAAACTTACAAAAGCGTACTTAGAAGCATCGAAGAACAATATTCTTCTATGAATTTTGTTCATGTTTTTTGGATAATTTTGATGATTTAAATAAAAATTGATATAATAATACCAAGGATGTTGAGAAATTTTTTATTCTTCACCATGAACGAAAAACAAGTCAATGAAACATTCATTTTGTGACTAAACTTATTTGGTATGATTGAGATCTTGTGACAAATGAAGAGATAAATCTGTATGCTTAATGGTATTGGTTGTAGTTATCTTAGGATCATATTCTTGATTCTTAATTGACCAATGTGCCAATTTACTAGACATCATATTTTGAGACTATAAAAATTAGACGGTTGGGAGTGGGTTCCTAACCTCTATATGCTTTCCAAGGATCTGGTGTCTAGAATTATTGATAGATTTTACTAAAGAGTATGCATGTTTTCCAATCAATAAGTAATTCATAACATCGTGAGAGATATTTTGACATGTGAATACTACAATTTTTTCTAAACATTTATAATTTTTTTGCATTAAGATGGCAGAAATTGCCTCTTTTGAATAATTACTATAAATTGATGAAATATTTAGTAAAATATGGAGTAGCTAATACAAGATTTGTAGAGATAACATCCTTGATCTATCGGAAGGCATGTTATGGAGAAGGATTCCAGTTAAATATTTGATCGCTTTAATGGTGAATAGGTTTACCGATCATCGCAAAGTTGTGGTAAATATATGTAAAAATCAATTCTCCCATAAATGATTTAATATACTTATTATATGCAAGGGGAGAAAGTGCTTGGATGGCCACTACTCACTTAGGATCTATGTTAACATAAGAAAAGGAGACAATATGTCCAAGCAATTTACCTGATTTTATGCCAAAATGTATTTAGCAGGGTTCAAAGTGTTAGGTCTCTATAATAATAGTGTAGCCCCCATATTGTTATTGTTGTGCCGCATAGAATCCCACTATTGTTATTTTTGTGACCTTACATTATTATTGTTATGTAGACCCTAATTATATTATGATCCCTTAGAATCCTATATATACCTAGGAGGTCTTGGCATTTGAATCATCCAAGAATTGTTCATTTGTGTGATGTAAAAGGAGGTTTCCACCTCGAAGAGGCTTATTTTCAAGTTGTTGAACTATATTTTCTTCTTTTTTTTATCTGGTTACATAAAATTTGGTATGAGAGCTTTGGATCTTAGGGTTCCCTGCTTCAAATAGTTCATGTTAGAATTTTAACTATAGTATTTTTCTACGAGGCTTCTAAAGCTGAAATTTATACCAACTGGAGCATAAATATTTATGAACATCATGTAATAATTTTAGAGCTTGGTTTGCTATTTTTTTGTAAATATGGTCCAAATAAGTTAGGATTTTTGCATGCTCCAGAATTTAATCTAAAATAGGTGTTTTGAGGAAAATTTTCACAACTTTCTCTTCGTGCATTGGACTTGAAGTTTGTAAAAAGTTACTAAAATTTGATGGCCTTTAATTTTTCTTGTATGATTTTCAGGGCTGAAGGTCGAAACAGTGACACGTGGAATGCCATACAAGTTTTATCTATTGAACCAGTCCATAATCAGGTCATCATGGGAGATTACACATAAGTTTATATTGAAGAATCTAATCTCAGTCTGACTTGTGGCATTTGAAAGAAAAATCGAAGGGATACTACAGGAATAATTTTCAGACCTTGTAGAGCCGAAATGACATAGTGATCTAGGAGGATCCTCTAATTTCTAAAGTTTCAAAGGTATTAGAAGTTTTTGGAAATAATTCCAAGAGGTAGAGCCCGACGTTATGAATTTGACAATACCTTCAGTTTCTCATTCAGACACCTGATGAAGGAGAAATCATCCGTCAAAGTTTAGTTTCGGGTGCAAATATTCAAGGTTATATTTTGGGTTTGATTGGTTTAAGGTTCACATCATGGGTGCATTAATATGTGTATGGCATAGTTTCAAATGTTATAATCTATGGTTTCTAAACCATATGATATAAAAAATATGAAAATAATGGTGTAAAGACATTACAAAGTGGGAGCAAACTTTATGGTTATCAAACCTAAGGTGTAAATGTTTGAATGGAACATATTCTAAAGTAAAAACCTATGTTGCATACCCCATGGTGTCTGTCCTAATGCGGAAAACATACACTATTAAGGTTGAACATGCATAGTGAAATATCAACGGATGGCGCAAAGTCAACAACATATGTGGCACGAAATCGATACATGTATGTGCCTTAGTACAGTATTCTTGACACGGAATATGCCATGTAATCATCGAGGGTGTGGCATGGGGATGCCATTGGATTCACATCGACCATCGGGTATGCAATACTACAGGTGCGGGTGATATCAACACACAGTTGGGAACCCGCGGATAATTTTGCACAGAGATGGAAGGGTACAATGGCATACTTGGATGCAATGAGGCTGTGAGCGTCGGAGTTTGAATTAATTATGATGGTGATGTTGCAATGGCATTCTATCACATGTCGTTGGTTCACATGCAATGGTTTCACGTCACCATCAGAGTTAATTAAATTATTATTTTGATTATTTTACGTTGCAAAATGTTTCGGTCCAATCGAATATCAATGTCTAAACCTTATCTAATTTTATGAGCCATATTTAAATAAAAAATTAAAAATACATTAGATTATATGGTTTGTAAAGTAAAAAACAAATGTGTTGTACCATGCACTAAGCTAAGGTTTAGCTTTTTGTTAAAATATTAGCGTTGTACCATGCACCGAGAACCTAAAACAAACCAACCTGCTATGTATAGCTCTTTGGAGGTCGGAGGTTCAACCCTGGAACCTGCGTAAGGCCTTATAAAAGACTTTTCCATTGCACCAGTGTAGTGAATGTGCAAATAGTGAAACTTTGGACAGAGAACTATGTATTCATATAGATGCTCTTTTGGGCATATCTTGGCCATCCTTGGGCCTTTTTGAGAATGGATATAAGCATTGGAAAGTTGAGATAGAAGGCTTATTTTATATAGTAAACATCAGCGCCTACATGCACAGATTAGTTGGTGAAATTTCATGTAAAGAAACTCTTTGGATCATTCCTAATAAAATGGATGCCCACTTGGAAGCAGACCCAAAGATGTAGTCTAGGTGGTACAAACTCCGTAATCAATGTTTGTTGTGTTTGTGTCTATTATTTCTATTGTTTATTCTTATTTTTGTTCTCAATTTTATGTTTAAGGCATAAAAATAACACAGTTTCCTTCATTCTTTCACATAAACACATCCTTAGTAAATTGCGCAAATAATCAATCCTGTAGATTTCAGATCATATTATGGTATAAAAGTAAGGTTGATCATGTATAGTAGGATAGTTTCCAATTATTTTCGACTACATCCAAGTCGCGACGTGGAGAATGGAAACTTGAGGAGACAAACCCAAAAATTGGAAAGCGGTAAATCACTCGAAAGATGGCAGGTGAAAATTAAGAAGAAACTCTCGAGCCCAAGGCTGACGAGCAATTTCAGAATATTTTCATCAATATGCAAAGCATGATTGAAAAAATATATGAAGAGAATAATACTAGAGATGCATCTTCATCTTCTAAAGGCAAGAAGGAGAAAAAGGGCAAGGAGAAAACTGATGGTCACGAATCTCGTCCTTCTCCATCTTCATCTTCTAAAGTCATGAAAGAGAAAAAGGAAAAGAAGAAAATTGATGGTAATGAACCTCCTCTTCCATATTATCTTCTTCTTCTTCACCTTTTGATGATTCAAGGTCAGATTCAGAATCAAAGAAAAAACATAAGAAATCTCATTTTCTGAAGTTTGATGTTAAGTTTGAACTACCCATATATGATGATGAAATGAATCCTGACAAGTTAGATAACAGGATTAAAAAAAATTAAGTATATTATATAATTCAGAATATTGATGATGATTATGCAAGAATTCATTTAGCTACATGTTGGAGCGGGGTCCCCTAGGGTGTACATTTTTTGGTTAATTTTGTCCAAGTTTTGTTGTATGTATTGCGCGCAAATAGTCAAAGAGGCTTTGGGGCAGGTCAAAGTCCCTTAATCATTGTAATGGGTTTCAAGGGAAAAGCCATGTTAGTTCCATATATTACTAGTATAGTCCCTTATTGTTGTTAGTGTAACCCCCTTATTGTTATTCTTGTACCCCTGTAACCCCCATATTGTTATTATTGTGCCCTTACATTATTATTGTTAGGTCAGCGAGGATTACATTGTGGCCCCATGGACTCCTATATATAGAAAGGAGGTTTTGGTCATTTGAATCATCCAAGAATTGTTCATTTATGTAATGTAAAGGAGGTTTCCCCCTCGAAGTGTCTTATTTCTAAATCATTGATCTCTCTTTTCTTCTATTTTTGGAGTTGGTTTCATAACTTTTGGTATTAGAGATTTGGATTCTAGGGTTTTGTTGCTCCAAATAGGGCATCGTGGAATTTTCACTATAAATTATTTTCTACGAAGGTTCAGAAGCTGAAATTTTTACAATGCGAAGCCGAAATCCTGAGGAATGTCTTGTATAAATTTCAAATCATGGTTCACAATATTTCTGGAGATATAATCTATGAAAGTTAGGTTTTTTCAGGCTCCCAAATTTGAACTAAACCAGGTCATCATGGAATTTTCGCTATAAATTTTCATGTACTAAGTTTTAGGAGCTGAAATTTATATAGAGCAAAGCTGAAATCCTGAGGAACTTCCTGTAAAAATTTCAGATCTTGGTTCGTAATATTTGTGGAGATATGATCTGTGGAAGTTAGGATTGTTTCAGGCTCCCGAATTTCATATGAAAGAGATGACCGTGGGAAAAACTTCATAACTCTCTCTCTGAGCGTTGGAATGGAATTATGTAAAAGGTGAATGCAATTACATAGACTGTAGTTTCTTGTGTATCAATTTCAGAGCCGAAGGAGGAAACAGTGACACGTGGAAATTCGTACAAGTTCGCTCTACTAAACCAGTCCATAATTAGGTCATCGTAGGATATTGGGCATAACGTTTCCCTCAAGATTCCAAGTCAGGTTAGACCTGTGGCATTCGAAAGAAGATTTAGAGGGCTAATTCAGGGCCAAATTTTAGATATTGAAGATCCGAAATCACAGAGATAATTTAGTTTCGATATCGAGCTCCTCAAAATCAAGAAAAAGGTGTGTATTGTTTTTCAAATTACATAAGTCTTGTTTGAAAAATCATTTTCAAGTGATTCCAAAGGCCTATTGAGAATATATATCATTATTTAGTTCTAAAATGCCTCCTAAAAAGAATTAAACACCCATTTAGCCCTAATATTACTCTACTATGACTCATGAAGATGAAGAATTGCAACATGATAGATCAAAATTACAAGAGCGAGTGCACCAAATTTCTCTCTCACAAAGAGAAACAAAAAATAAAATGGAAGTTTCGAAGAAAGGTGTGGAAGTGAATATGGATGGTTTGAAGAATAATATGTATGGTTTCAAGAAAGGCGTGGAAGCTAAGATGGATGGCATGGAAGCTGGTATGGAAGCTAAAATGGATGACATGGAAGAAAAAATGAAAGACAACATGGAAAACATGAAGAATGATCTAAAAGCAGACATGGAAGGTTTGACAAAGTTGATACAAGAAATGTTTCCTAATGTTGAAAAGATAGTAGAGGTAACTCATGATGAGAAAAAAATAAATGCTAATCGTGATTTCATAAACTTTAATGTTGGATAGAATAACCACCATATTCCAAAGATGGATATGAGGAAGTTTGATGGTAAGGATCCCGTAACATGGATACTACAGATGGAGAAATATTTTGATCTTGGTAATGTGCAAAACACACAAAAGGTACATATTGCAACTTTACATTTAGAAAAAAAATACATTTGTATGGTATCAATGGCTTTGATCCCGTAAAAAAATTGTCACTTGCTCAATTTTTATGGAGGAAATTATATCACATTATGAGGATACAAATAGCAACACCTTCTTTAGCCAATTGATAAATATCAAATAAAAGGGTTCACTGGGGCAGCACATTGAGGACTTCCAAAATTGAATATAATGGTAACTGATATTCCATAGGAACACATGATTGATGTCTTCATAGGTACTTTAAAGAATAATATCCAACATGAAGTTCACGTTTGGGAACTTGATTCATTGGAGAAGGAATTCAGTTTGGCAAGAAAAATTGAATGTAAAATTATGGCAACAAGGAAGCCTACCACTCACATCTATAAAGATGGAAGTGTTGCTACTCCTAGAATTTCACAACCTACAAGGTTGACACCACAAAAATTGGAAGAAAAAAGAGAAAAAGGGCTTTTCTACAGTTGTGACAGAAAATACACTAAAGGTCATAAGTGTGTTGAGAAGAAATTATTTTACATAGATTGTGAAGAGGAGGAAGAAAATGAACAAGAAACTTCAAAATAAGAGGATATACACTAGGAACCAACCCTAGAAGAAGAATAAATGAGTCATACCATATCGTGTAATGCATTGGCAGGAATTACCACTCCTCAAACTCTCAAGATAGAAGGACATATCAAGAAGAAAAAGGTAATAGTGTTGATTGATTCGGGTAGTAGCCATAATTTTATTCATTGTATGGTAGCCAAGGAATTGAATTGTTTCCTATACCCAGAACCAGAATGTCAAGTGATGGTTGCAAATGGAGGAACTATAAATTGCTCTGGAAAATACCATAATGTCAAGCTAGCCATTGGGGGATATGTATTGAATAGTCGAATGCTTTCCATTCCAATGGGAGGTGTTGATGTTGTACTAGGGGCACAATGGTTGCAATCTTTGGGGACAATAGCTTTCAATTTTCAAGAACTTTTCATGAAATTTTTTTCGGAAGGAAAGGAAATCAAATTACGGGATATCACAGGGAAGCTAGGAAATATAATAAGCTCTAATGTCATGAAAAATCTTTTGAAGAAATAACAAAGAGGCGTAATTACACAATTATGCTCACTAGAAGTTCCAACATCAAAATAATCTATTTCTTCAGATCTCCAAAAATTCTTGGACAATCATTCCAAGGTGTTTGAAACTCCCAAAGGACTCCCACCTATTCGTGATCATGATCATGATATTCATTTGATTCCAGGAATTTTTCCTCCAAACATTAGGCCTTACAGATATCCTTATGTCCAAAAGAGCGAAATTGAATGTATGATTGCAGAAATGTTAGAGGCTAGTATAATTCAACCTAGTTAAAGTTCTTTCTCTGCTCTAGTAGTATTGGTGCACAAGAAGGATGGATCATGGTGAATGTGTCTGGATTATAGGGAGCTCAATAAGCTCACTATTAAAGATAAATTTCCCATTCCTATGATTGATGAATTATTGGATGAATTACATGGGCAATTTATTTTACTAAGTTGGATCTTCGTTTAGGATATCATCAAATTAGAATGAAGACTGAAGATATTCCAAAAACAGCATTTCGAACTCATGAGGGTAATTATGAAATTTTGGTCATGCCTTTTTGCCTTACCAATTCACCTTCTACATTTCAAGGGTTAATGAATTCCATTTTCAAACGCTTCCTTAGAAAATTTGTGCTAGTATTTTTTGATGATATACTAGTCTACAACAGGTCTTGGAAGGATCATGTTCAACATGTTGAGAGGGTGCTCAAACTATTGGAGGAGAAATAATTATATGCAAAAACATTCAAATGTTTCTTTGGAGCATAAGAGTGGGAATATATAGGTCATATTGTATCTCACGAGGGTGTTAAAGTAGACCCTAAAAAAATTAAATCCATTAAGGAATGGAAAGTCCCCACAACCATAAAGCAGTTGCGCGGATTTCTCGGGTTAACAGGGTATTATCGCAAGTTTGTTAATAATTATGGGAGAATAGTGTTAGCCCCTCATGAATTCCTTGATGAGCAAGCAAGGGGCTAGATTGTTTCATAAGCTTTCAAGGAATGAATTTCCCTTGAAAACACATTATCCTTGAAGTCTTGTTTTGTTCTCTGCCTTTGACTGTTCCCCTCTGCTAATCTGATGTCAGTGAGCCTTGCTGAATGATAAAATTTTTCTCAAAAAGGCCTTATTTCGTCCCTTGTATCCCTGCAGAATTCCGTCGCTTGATCCTTTTTCCCTCTTTTCCAAGTCCCCTTGGTTCCCCTTAATATCCCCAATCAACCTCCTAATTTTTCCCAAAATCCCCATGAGATCCCTTCCTTGCCCTTTATTTTCCCAAATTTCCCCTTAGCCCTTCTATCGTTACCCCCCTTAGGCCTTGGAATGCACTAAAAAGGTTAAAAAACCCACTTTCCGAATATATGATAGGCCTAAGCCCCTTTCCCGCAAGCCCCGCTGACCTTTTTCCCCATGTAACCCGGCACTGGGACCAAGCGCTTAAGTCCCAAGTGCTAATCGCAATCGGAAGATTGGCGGAAGTCCAAATTCCTTTGTAATCTCCAAAAGTTCCGATGCGATTGGTTTATAACGTTAAGTCTCGCGGCTTGTTTTTCAACCGTTGATCCGCCATATAAATCGGATGGCTTGCGCACTCCTCGCCCAATCGCAATCGCAACACTTATGTCGTAGCCTCCGATCAGTTCATTGCATATTTTTCCGATGCGATTGATCGCTCTGATCCCCGATCAATCGCAAGCCTTTCCCTCCGATCCCCGATTCCTCCATCTCCCGATTCAATCCCGTCTGTCCATCCAACCCGCGATCCGACGGTCATCGCTTTCTCTGCCCAATCGCAATCGGAACATTCGTAATGTGTCACACCTTGTTTCCTCTGATTGCGATTGCTCTGAATAGATCTTAGCCGTCCATCTCCCCACTGATACGACGACCATCGCACTTCCCCTGTCCCAATCACAATCGCAACACTTATGTCGTAGCCTCCGATCGGTTCATCGCATATTTTTCCAATGTGATTGATCACTCTGATCCTCAATCAATCGCAAGCCTTTCCCTCCGATCCCCAATTCCTCCGTCTCCTGATTCAATCCCGTCTGGCCATCCAACCTACGATCCGACGGTCATCGCTTTCTCCGCCCAATCGCAATTGGAACATTCGTAATGTGTCACACCTTGTTTCCTCCGATTGCAATTGCTCTGAATAGATCTTATCCGTCCATCTCCCCGCTGATCCGACGACCATCGCACTTCCCCTGTCCCAATCGCAATCAGAAAATTATATAGCGTGTTCCCCTTGCTCCTCCCGATTGCAATGCTCCGAGTTGATCCTGATCGTCCATTGGATATAAGATCTAGCGTTCAAGATTTGATCACCCTCTGCCTTCGGCTAGGTCCCACCTCACTGCATTTCCTTCGCATTTCCTTGTATTTTTCTCAAAGTCCAAAGTTTAAGACTTTACACTAAAGTCTTATTTTTCATAGTTGTTCCGCCCACTTTCATATATTGTTCCGCTGCTCGATCTCCGTCGTCGATCTTTGTCCCTGGACCACGATCTAGCGGTCTGCGCTAAATTCTACCACCAAACCCTATTGTTCATTGTTTTCACCATTCAAATGCATTTTCACCACTGTGTTGACCAAAAGCCACCATTCTGCCACCATCGCGCTATCACTTCACATGTCCTCCATAACCATCCACCTCCTCTGTGCATGTTTTTATTCACACAGTTGTGGGTTTTGCAGAGTTTATGAGGCAAATCACCATCATGTTTACACAGTATTGATACAGCGGCAAGTTTTCACTGACAGAGGTATAAATGAAGTGGCAGAGAGTCCCAGGCATGAAAAAGAAGATTTATAAGCCTCAAACCAAGTTTTTCAAGGCAAGCTACCAAGGTCAAAGACACCAAAGACCACCAGAGGATACAGATATGCAGAAGTTAATATACAGCAGCTTTCTCTACATCAGCAGAATGTTTTTCCTGGAAAGGACTGGTTGCCCATACTGCTTTTATTCCATGCCATGCTCTAGAGAAGATTTCCGCCTTGAAGTACAGTCCCGAGCTATCAAAACACTTACTTCACAAGTATGGCAGACCATTCCTTCATTTATTTACCTTTATGTTCACATGCCGGAGTAAAGCAAACCAAAATGCACCAGAGACATAATTGAAGTAAATGGAGAAGATATTTTTTCGCCAGAGAGTGCCAGTAATAAATGCACAATATTTAAACAGAATGGGCTCGGCCCTCTTCCTTTTATGAGTGTTAATACTACATTTAATTCTTCACCTACCTCCTCTACTCTCTTCAGGTATAAAACTCATGAGAACATATTGTAAAGGTTGTTGATGGGATATCAGAGAATTGCAAGCTGCTTCTCTTAAGACAAGTTCTCTGTGTAAATTGTAAGATAGCCCAAGAAAGGTTCATCAGGCTGAATATCAAGCTGTAAGCTATGTTGTACTTGATTGGTGTTGTTCTTAATATGACAAGCATATTTCTTTGGATCATGATCTAAAGCTGCGGTGATGTTTTTCTATCTCTGTGTTATTTCATTTCATTTCATTCCAATTCTTCTGGCTTGCATCAGAAATCTGGTATAGGATTCACCCTTGTTAGGTGCCCTATGCTTCTGCTCTCCATGCCTCTTATGTTTTTTGCTGTATGTTCTATCTAAGAATTAGTTTCTATTAATTTAACCAGTGTAGTGGATGTTGTTGCCTGCTCTCTGATGTATGAATTAATGAATCTATTTCCTAGATGTTCTTGTGAGGATTTAATTGGATGAATTGGGAACACTGGGATGACTGAACTTAGTCTCTACCTCACTAGGATATTTTTCACTCCAGTTACCTTTCTAAGATCCCTTAAGTTACCTTTGAGAGTGGCCTTTGAGTATGTCTAAGCAGGTCTGGAGTTAAATGACCTCTGACCTGATCTATAGACAAAAAGTGGTGTCCTTTCCTCCTTCTCAGTTTCTCTCCTTAATGTTCCATCTCACCCTCATCTTTTAGGATCCAAGGCTTTAGATGACTAGCCCAAATGAAAGCTTGCATGTTGATAGCAAGTAAACCCTTTCCTGACTCCATTGCCCAATGGTCTTGACGTTTTCCTGATTTATCTCTCTTTTGCCTAACTCACTCTTTTCTTAGCCTTGCCTTACATTGGACCCTTCTTTCCTGATTCCCAACAACCAAACTCATAACCAAACAAATGAACACTATGCATATAACTAGCCTAACATCTTGAAATTTTGAGCTTAAAAGACATATACCTTTGACTCCCATAGAGAGATCCCTCTCTGGACCTAGGAGGGCTAGATCCTAAGGTCTGAAAGTGGTTCTGATGTTGTCTCATCTTTTGGTCTTACCAACCTGGCAAAAACATGGGAACCCCAACATAATGGCGACTCAACTGGGGAATTTCTGAGTATTTCACATCCTACCACATCACAAAGCCTTAGAAAACCCAGAATCTCTGGTTAGGTTGGTAGTAAAACACTTACACTCACATTCTGCTTACCTTGTGTGTTTTACCCCATACTCTTAGACAGAGCCTGGAAAGGGCCAGGTAGCCTCCATATCTCACACTCTTCCGGAGGTGACATGTCTGGTAAATGCCCTCCCAGTCAATCTCTAGTTAGAGTTTGCCGTGTTTTCGGGATATCCTTGAAAAGGGATATTTCACGAGCACTGTGGTGGACAGTGTACCCCCTAGAAACATCCTAACTTTCCACCTGGTGACTCCATAATTCCTAAATGATTTAAAGACTCCACTAGTGATCAGTAGGCTTGTTGATTATCTTGGTTTCACATAAGACTCCACTGGGAGACCAGCCTCCAAAACAACATCGACCAGAATAGAAGTAACAGGTAGGGTTAAGCTGCTTGGTTAGAAAACAACATTCTGGCTTTCAGAACCATCCACACAAGAGCTTATCCCAACCCAAACCCTCCTGAAATAGTTGATAACCCTGAGAGCATCCTCAAGAGATCTCCTGCACCTGAAAGATCAACTATTCCCAGTCACATTTATAGAGCTCACTCTGCACCTGAAGACCTTACAGCTCTATTACACTTTTATCCTGACCTAGACCTATCAAACAGACTACCAAGAACTAGTTCATTCAGTTCCCTAGACCAGCCAGGCCTTGATCTTCCTGGTTCACCACCTCAAAGTGGTAAACACCCTGGGAATAGACAGACCCCTCCATCTACACCACCTGATATTCACTTCATTCGAAACTTGGGGCTTAGTCATCTTAGATCTGCTCACCAGTCTTCTTCTGGTCCTAGCATCCCTGTCATCCATATACTAGCTACTCAACCCAACCCTTTACCTCATCAAAACATCATCATGGTAGCCTGGTATGCACCTTTGGTTTTACCTCAGCCTCTAGTACCCTTACCCAATGATTATCAATAAAATATTCCACACTTCACTGTAAAAGAGTCCATCACAGCTCAACAACATGTGGATAAGATGGAAGATTCTTTTGACTACATGGAAATTGATGATGATACAGTCAAAATGAGAATATTCGCCCAGATTTTGGGAGGTGATGTAAAGAAATGGTTCAAAATCTTACCCCCTCGCAGTATCAGAGATCTCCGTGCTTTATATCAGACCTTTATAAACAAATGGGAAGCTAGGGAAAATCCTTGCCAACTCCTGGCAGAATACATGACCCTAAAAAGAAACATAGGAGAGAGCGTCCATGATTACACAACAAGATTTAACAGCATTTACAACGCCCTCCCTCCACATATGAAACCTCCACAAGGCATGGTCCTAGCAAAATACCCTGAAGGATTTGATGCTGATATGGCCTATGAGCTTAGGGACAAAGAATACAACACGTTGGAATACATGCAGAAAGGAGCAGTGAACATAGAAGCAAACCTGATTGAGAAAAGAGAAATACTGAGACCTGAGAGGAGGGTAACGTATAAGGATGACAATGTAGCTTCCACATTTGACCCAAATTATGATAGATTATCTAAGAACGTGGAAAGGTTACAACAAATGATGGAAAAAATGGTTGTCACAGTTAGTAACCAAAACAGAAACCAAAACTAGAATCAGAACTTTAGAAGGAATAATACCACTCCCAACAGACAAAAAGAGTCAGATCAACAAGTTATTCCCCCATTTCAAAACTTTTTTGACGAAGATGAGGGAGTCATAGAAGAGTCTGAAGGGAATACAATAAACATGTTTGAAGCAGAAAAATCAATCCATAACTGTGGCTCAGAGGAAGACCAGCCCTCACCCTCTTATTGGGATGAGGAATGGTTAGAAACTGAGGATTACAGATTAGGCTTTGAAAATGCCATGATGCAGGTCAGAGAACAATATGAACTCAGAAACAAGAAGATTCAAGACAATTCCAAAGCCAAAACTTTTGAGGTCACCATTAAGAAAAGGCCTGAGAAATCTTCTAAAGGGACTGCTGAAAGTACCAAATCAGCAACTGAGGGTTCTGGGAAGAACGAAGAAAAGGACAACCAAAACACAGAAAAACAAAACCAACCCACTAGAAGTACTAGCACTTGAGTTAGTAATCCTGATACAACAGTTCCTAACACTGTACATAGTGAGAATAAACACACTGATTCGGTCACCAAGGCGGTGGCTAATAAAGCAGAGTTGAACATTCCAAAGAGTCAGTCCACTTTCAATCTGGAAAGCGAGATTGCAAAAATTAAAATCTCTGTTCCACTTTCTGAGCTGGCCACTCAGGATGTATATAAAGGCCAAATTTTGAAAGCCTTGAATTTAGGGGAAAACAATGATACTATAAATCTGATGACGACCAACCTGCCCTCCTGTTTGGTCCAAAGATTGAGGGAAAGTTTCGGGAAGGGGTAGTTCCACCTTTTTATATCAGTCTTAACATTCATGACAAGATTCTGCATAATGCCATGCATGATTCTGGAGCATCGCACAATCTAATGCCTAAGGTAGTGATGGAAAAATTAGGCCTAGAGATAACAAAACCTTACAAAGATCTATATTCATTTGACTCTAGCAGAGTAAAATGCATGGGCCTCATCAAAGACTTGTGTGTGAACCTCATTCAGATTCCTGCTAAATGTATGGTCATGGATGTGGTGGTGGCAGATGTACCACCCAAGTATGGCATGTTATTATCCAGATCATGGGGAGCCAAGCTACAGGGCATAATGCATATGGATGGCTCATATGCCACTATCCCTATATTTTTCCAACTTAGAAGACTGTACAGGGAGGCCCAAATGAAGTTCCTAGTCAGTAGCCCTGAGAAACCTGAAAATTCACCATTATAATCTGTACACACAAACCTGGATTCTTTCATCATTTACAATGACCAATCCTTAGGAGAAACAACATCAGAAAATAGGGATACTAACAATGACGCAGAGCCCATGGACCTTAACGTAATGGCTACCCTAGACTCTGAAGAAAACAATGTAGAGAAACATGGGCAGAACGCTGAAAATGAAACTCTGAGCGAACCCGAAACAGAGAGAGAATGAAATCAGCTGATTAGTCGCCCTCCCCAAACTGATACACCACGTGAAGAACAAAACAACCCCTCTCCTAGTGCAGGATCCTCAATACCACATAATGGCAAACCCCTGTGGGAAATAAATTTCGATGGGTCTTGTACTAGGAAAACTGCTGGAGCAGGGGTATGGGTACATAACGCAGAGAGTGACTATGCAGAGAGCCACGCTGTCAATCTGCATTTCAAATGCACCAATAATATTGCAGAATATGAGGCCCTCATCCTTGCTTTAAATGTGTTAAAGAAATTAGGGGCCCGTAGGATAACTGTGCAGGGAGACTCAGAGTTGGTTATAAAATAGGTAAATGGTGAATACGTAGTGAAACATACCAGGTTAAGAGCATACAGGAATGACACTCTGGATTTGTTGAAAACATTTGTTGAATACCAATTAGTGTTTGTCCCTAGGGGTCGGAATGTAATTGAAAATGGATTAGCTTATCTAGCTAGTTCATACCCTAAGAATCCAACTAACCAACAGATCATCAAAAGACCAAATTCAGACCTGCAGTGCCAGACAATGAAAAATATTGGCAGGTATTTGAAGGTGAAAAACAGATTGAGGATTTCTTGATAGGAAAAAATGAGTTTGAATTTTCTGATTCGGACTCTAAATCTGAGGGCAGCTGCCTAAGTGAAGAATCCTCTGACGATGAGACCCCACCCTATAACATAGAAATAAACACTCTAACTGAAGAAACTGGAAATTCAACCATAGAATGTAAAAACGCAGATACTAAAGAGATAGAGGTGCTGCGGGCCAAAGATAAGAATATACCCAGAGGCATGGCACCCTTAGAAGACCTTTTTGACTTTGATGATGTAGCAAAAAAGCATACTATAAAACATGCAGACTCTAATGTGGAAGAATGCAACATAGGCGCTGAAGATAAACCCAAAATGATTAAACTGGCTAAGTCTTTACCTGCAGACATGAAGAAAAAATATATTGACCTATTCAGGGAATTCATTGATGTGTTTGCTTGGAGTTATGAAGACTTGAAGGCTTATGACACAAACATTATACAGCACAAAATCCCTTTAAAGGAAAATCAGAAGCCCTTCAGACAAAAACTCTGCAGAATCAACCCAAAACAATTGCCTGCAGTTGAGAAAGATATTAAAAGGATGTATGATGCAGGAATAATAGTTCCTGTGAGGTTCTCTGATTGGGTATCAAACCTAGTGGTTGTGAGAAAGAAAACAGGGGAGATCAGATTATGCATAGACTTTAGAAATCTTAATAGAGCCTCACTCAAAGATAATTACCCTTTTCCAAGAATGGAACACATCCTCCAGAAAGTGGTAGGCTCCAGAAGAATCTCCCTGTTAGAGGGCTTTTCAGGTTATAACCAAGTGTTAGTACTCCTAGAAGATCAACTCAAAACAGCTTTTACCACTCCATGGGGCACCTTTATGTATGTAAAGATGCCTTTTGGATTGATGAATGTTGGAGCAACCTTCCAAAGAGCAATGGATATAGTTTTTTCAAATGAAATAGGACACTTCATTGTTATTTACCTAGATGACATAACAGTATATTCCAAGACTGATGAAGAACACCTAGAACATCTGAGAAAAGTATTTGAAAAATGTATAAGGTTTGGTCTGTCATTGAATCCCAAAAAGACTGTCTTTGGGCTGGAAGAAGGTAAACTTCTAGGCCATATCATTTCTGAAAAGGGGATCAGGATAGACCCACAAAGAGTTGAGGGAATACTACAAATCACACACCCGAGGAACATCAAATAATTGCAGTCCTTCATTGGGAAAATAAACTTCCTTAGGAGATTCATCGCCAACCTAGCTGAACACCTTAGAAATATGACTAACATGCTAAAGAAAGGTGAAGGAGTTAAATGGACTGTTGGAGCTAAACAATCTTTTGAATCAGTAAAAATTGCACTCACCCAAGCTCCTGTCCTGATCAGCCCAGATTTCTCAAAATATTTTTTGATCTTTTCATTTGCCTCCCAGCATACAGTAGCTGCAGTCCTGCTGCAAAAAAACATAGAGGGAATGGAACAACCCATCTCTTTCTTCAGCAAAGCACTAAGGTATGCACCCTTGAAATACAACATAATGGAAAAACAGGCCTACGCTCTGGTTAAGGCCTTAAAAGACTTTAGGGTGTACATTTTGCATTCCCACACCATAGCCTACGTGCCCAGCATAGTGGTCAAAGATATCTTGTCCCAACACCCAGATGGGAAAAGGGGCGAATGGATTGCTACAACTCTGGAATATGACGTTGAGATAAGACCCACCAAACTGATCAAAGGTTAGGGCTTAGCTAAGTTGATGGCTGAATCAAATCTGCAAGCCCTTTACATTAACATGATAGCTACCTTGGATGAGCAGGAAGGATTGCCTGTTTCCACTATTGAGGAGGAGTTTCAGAACTCTCCTTGGTACTCTGATATCCTTTATGTGCTCACCAACCTCAATGCTCCACCTGAACTGTCAAAGGCCAAGGCCAGATTCTTGAAGCTAAAAACCATAAACTACTGCATTCTGAATGAAAACTTATACTAGAAAAATCCAAATGGCCTATTGCTTAAATGTTTGCCGGAAAATGAAGCTGAAAGAATTAAGCAAGAATTCCATGCTGGAGAGTGTGTAGGCCACCTGAGTTGGAAAGCCACTGCAAATAAGATACTCAAGGCTGGTTAATATTGGCCTACACTCTTCAATGATGTCCATAAGATGATAATTTCCTATCACAAATGTCAGATCTTTGAATGCAAGAGAAAACTCCTTCCCCTCCCCTTACAACCCATCACTGTTGAAGGTCCTTTTATCCAATGGGGCCTAGATTTTATAGGAGAAATTCATCCTGCTTCTTCTGCACAACACAAATGGATCCTAACAGCCGCAGAATACTTCACTAAGTGGATAGAGGCCATACCTACTAGGAATGCCATAGATTCAGTCATCATTAGGTTCCTAGAAGGTCATATCCTCTCTCGATTTGGTTGCCCAAGGAAAATAATCACCGATAATGCAGCTGCTTTTGGATCCAAGAAAATGGTCGATTATTGTCACAGGTACGGAATAGTTCTTGGTCATTCAACTGCCTATTACCCTCAAGGTAATGGCTTAGCTGAGTCATCAAACAAAAGCCTGGTGATCATCATCAAAAAGTTGTTGGAAGGGAATAGAAATTCATGGCATAACAAGTTAGTGCATGCCTTGCGGGCTGACAGGTTTACAAAAAATAAATCTATTGGCATGTCACCATTCCAGCTTGTTTATGGAACAAAAGCAGTGTTTCCTACCAGCCTTGGGATACCAGTGATTAAGCTTGTTTAGGAATTATAGACAGAAGAATACAGTATGGTGAGGAGAATAAATCAGACAATTCATCTGCAGCAAACAAGAGAAGAGGTCTACAACAGAGCTATCAAAGTTCAAGAAAACATAAAGAGACTGTTTGACAAGAGAACCAAGGCCTATGATTTCAAGATTGGAGACAAAGTTCTGAAATGGGATTCAAGGAGGGAGGACAAAGGAAAACACGACAAGTTTGACAGTTTGTGGCAAGGTCCATACATCATACAAGCCACTGTGGGCCCTAATGCATTTTTCTTACAAGAACTTGATGGTACAAAGCTGTTTGGGGGTCCTGTCAATGGCAGGATGCTCAAAAACTACTTCTTCTAATTTCCAGTTTCCATTTTCCATTTCCAGTGTACATACCATTGCGGTGTTTCTTATAAAAAAAAAAAAAAAGAGAGAAAGGGATTGGCTCTAATAAGCTTAAAACCTAAGCCAAAGAAAGTAGAACATCCAGTCCTAACATGCCCAAAATCTGGATCATCAAAGAAAAATGAAGAATCAGCTCTAACATGCCTAAAACCAGAGCTGAAATGAAGAAAAGAAGTGACTCTAACATGCTCAAATCTTGAGTCACAAAAAGAAAGAAGGATACTTCAAGTTTCAGATTTCAAGCCTTCAAAGTTTTTTTTTTTCAGTTTTCTGCAAAGTTTTCTGTCCATGTGCAACTATATTTATGCCTTGGATCTACAGCAAACTAGACTATTTAATCCTAGTTTGACTGTTTTTAAATTTCCTGTTGTAGAATATAGAGAAGAAATCTGCTGGACAGTTTAATCCCAACAGATATTATATTAGGTAGAAAAACATATGAGACCAACAGTCTAATCTGGCCTCATGGAGAAATAAGGGTAGATTTAGAATAGGTTTATTTTCTGTTATAAAAATAAAGGATGTAAAGGGTCTGCTAGTTCCAATGCACCTTAGAAGAAAAAATTCTAGGATTGTAGAATGGTTAGGTAGATTGTTGGGATGTTTTGCTGATCTATCTAGCTGGAAATCAAATAAGAAAGGTGGCTTAAGTAGCAGGCATCTGGCCTACACCAAAGATCATTTTCTGAATTCTTGACTCCTTCAAGAAGAAGCCATCCCCATGTGGAGCCACTGTTAGCCCCTCATGAATTCCTTGACGAGCAAGCAAGGGGATAGATTGTTTCATAAGCTTTCAAGGAATGCATTTCTTTTGATTGCATACCTTGATGATGTCACTATCTATTTCAAGAATTACCAAGAGTACATACATTACCTGAAGAAAGCATACAGTAAGGAAAGGAGTGGAAATCAGATATTTAGAGAGGTACAGAGGGAGGATACTGGGCTGTTTAGAGATTCTTGCATGAATCCCTATGTCATGTTAGAGAGAGAAAATTTCCCAAATTTTTCTTTTCAGGAGTTAAGTGGGCCAAGGGTGAGAGGAGATCCTTACGAGGATAAGATGCTGAAATTCCGTCATTTCCAAGATTTTTGAGTTTGAAACACTTTCAGTCATTGTACATACCATTGTTTGAAATATTGAAAAAATAGAAAAGTCAAAAACAGTAAAAGATAGGAAAGTCAAAAACAGTAAAAAGCATAAAAGAGGGCAAGTGAAGATAGAACAAAGGTCCCATGTTCCAAAAAATAGTCTTTCGGAAAGCGAGCAAGTCTAAATGCCGCTACTAGTACTTCAATGTCTTGTTCAGCTATCTAGCCTAATCATAGCTGAGCATGTTTAAATTTATTTGCCGATAAGTTAGTGAGTGCCAAGATAGTCAACATTGTGTAAGATTGACTTATCACAGAGCTTAGATTAGGGAGAGATTCTGGTTCCACATGCCTAAAACAGAACCAAAGAGAAAAGCGAGGGATGAAAAACACATTGTACATCTTAGCCCCGCTTGTCTAGTTTCCTTTTATTGCAGAATAACATTTGTGTGCAGCTTGTCTTTATGCCGCAAATGCATGACAAATCAGACTGCTTAATCCTGATTTGATCATTTTTAAATTTCATGTTGTAGATTAGAGAATGAAATCCTGTCAAACTGCTTAATCTTGACAGTCGATCTAGTTTTAGGTAGAGAAATGAAGGAGTTCATCAGCTTAATCTAAACTCCCGACAGATATAAGAGTAGAAATAGATAGGTTCATTTTTCAAAAAGAAAAAATATGCATTGTCAAAAGGCTGCTAGTTCAAATGCGCCAAAGAGAAGAAAAAAATGTTAGGAAAGATAGTGGGGTAGGTAGAAGTATCATTGATGTTAACCATGCTGTCATTTTTCAGAAATAACATCAAGAGAAGGGTAAATTTTGCGCCAATGGATAAGGCACTGGTCTTCATAAGCCAAAAAATCTGAATTCTGGACACCTCCTGACGAGGAGCTGCCCTCCCCAAATGGAGCCACTGTTAGCCATCAGTATTTTTTACATGTTAGTGATGACTATATCTACAGCTGAGTTTTCTAGAAACCGATTTCCTTATGTCAATATGTCATCTAGAAAACCCTCCTAAAACTTTTTTCGCCTTTCTACTTTTCAGTCCACCCATGTCAAAATCAAAACCTCATTATCCCTATCCTATCTAGCTTCAGCCCTACTGGTCTGCCCATCAGCTTTAAAAGGCAAATCCAAATCTGTTTCAAAAGTCTCCCCTATGTTAGGAAGTGGCGCTTTAAGACATTTTACCCTTGGCAATCATCACTCAGCCAAAAAGCCTCCATCTGTTACAGACCAACCATAACTGACCTCCCACTCTGCAAATGAAATTGACAAACAGCTCTAAGTCGTGCCACTCATATCCCCTAGATCTCAGCACCACATAAACCCCAATCTCAAGCTGACTATTAGGTTTTTCACAGTGTTCTATGGTTTCTACAAAGGCAGGAAATATAATTTCATCTCATGGAGTAAATGCTTGGATTTACAGTTAGAAGAACAGCTGCTTCTAAATGTAACTTGATCTTGAGATATGTCTGCAAAACAGAAATCTACCCATCCAGACTTTACAGTTCTTTCCAGCATGAAAATCACAGAAAGATATCACTGTCACAGTAAACTGGCAAATTATCATGGCCCAGAAACCTCCTTCATTTACAAGCAGAGGGTTAGGGCGCCTCCTTCATCCACAAGCAGAGGGTGCTGGCCAATATTGACTTGGGAGATTGCAAAAGTCCAGGTTTTCCTTGAACTGAACAAATGGAACAGAGACTCCAGGTTTTATGAATATGACTGATGATCATAACAGGAATGGAGTTTGAAATATGCTAGCTCAAAGGAGAAAAGAGTCTGGTCTGATAAAGGAGGTCATCTGAAGCTTTCAAGTCATGTGAATTGTTGAACTTTAGAAAGGCCTGTCATTAGTAAAAATTTCAATCATAAAAAGCCTGTTTATCCACAAGATCAAATGGAGTAGATGCTGACAAAAATGCCATTACACAGGCAGGAAGAAAGTTCTTGGTTTTTCAAAAGGCACTAACCTCCATAGTCACAGAAACTATTTGTCAAGTAATCTGTCATGAGATGACCAAACCAAATGATGATATTTCAGTCACCCCTAGAGCAGTGCAGAGAGACAATGTCACTTTGGCTAGGGTTTTTGCTGAAACACAGTGATGCTTGCAAGAAGAGATGCTAATATTGATGTTTTTCAAGAGGTTCACTTACCATCACATCCAGAGAAAAGCTGTGTCAAACAGAGTTATCAAAAAACCTTCAGATACCCTACCTAATGAAGAGCCTCCTCCATATATGAGCAGATGGCCAAAGCCATTGCAGGTTGTTGAAAACTGATTGGTCTAAAAAGTGCAGAGAAAGGACACAAAGAAATTAAATAGAAGCCATTGCACAGGTAAGTGATAGTGTTTATGATGCAAAGGTATTGGTTTTTCTATTCAAAAGAGCTGTCTGTCAGACTGTACCTATAGTGGAAAGGAGAAAATATTGAATATATATATGCCATTGATACCAAAAGGGGGCAGTTACCTTAAGGGAAAAGATCAAACAACAAACCAATATCACATGCCAAAAGTCCAAAGGGTGCTTTTCAAGAAAGCAGAGAATTATGATATGAAGGGAAATAGCCAAAGGATAGCACTTACAGTCCAGAGGGAAGCCTATAAATCACCTAAGAGCAGAGATTATTAAACAAGTTGGAAGGGCACATGCGATCTCCTGTTAAGTGATAAAACAACTTTCAAATGCCTTTGACAGATTTTGGATGATTTTTCTTTGTTAACATTTCACCTAAATTATCAAAACAGGGGACAGAGTTAAGGTTTTGGAATGTCTCTTTTACAAAAAGGGGTCAACACACTGGTCAAAGCAAAATGGTGACTGTGTATTAAAAAGCCCTGTTTTTCCTGTTTTACAATCTTATCTTTCAGATGGACAAGGTGAATAAGCCTGCCAGTTGATGTATAAGCAAAAAGTTGTTTTTATGAACAGACAGTATGGATAGTTTGAAACAAACAAGTTTCCATTATTAAATAAACAGAGATGTGGCATAATGTGTTGTCAAGCAGAGGATTGCAGTGAAAAAATCTCCTCTTTGAAGACCAAAAGCTGTCAGAACAAGTTGGCAAACTAGCCCTGTCATTCAAAGAACAAAGCAGTATTCAGGTATTTCATTGACAGTTTTAAAAAGGGGTTGTTATGCATCATAACTATGACCAGTATTGTTGAAAACAGTGGCAGAAATATCATAAAGATTATGGAGACAGGTTTCAGAGTTTAAAGGGTTTGGTGTCGAAATGTCCCCCAAAGGACAAAGCTGGAGGTCCTCCTTCTAACACCTGTACAAAAGTAAATCAAAGTTCTGGTTTTTTTTTTGAAGGCCATTGCTGTCACTATAAAGAAGCAGGTCCATGATAGACACGTCCAAAGATATGGAAAATCTCCAAAGAAAATATGGAACACACCAAAGTTAAAAGAATCAAAGGGTTTCTCAAAACAAAAACGCCTTGCAAAGGCCAAACCAAAGTTCCGCTTCACATTTCAAAAGATAGTGACCATTGTAAAGAGTTGAAATAACATAAAGATTGAAAGGTGCGAGCGAGAGCTTCATTTTCAGAATTTCAAACTAATTTCCGTGCCTCCATAGCATCAACACAAAGAATTCTGGTCGAAATAGCACAGTTTGCACGTTTTTGCACCGAGCGACGCACCTGCGGGGTTGCGCGACGTGCCTGGCAGAGGATTTACACAGGCCTCCTGTGTTAGCGCGACGTGCCTGTACGTTGGCGCGACACGCCTGTACAGGCCGCCCGACCACCCGACAGGTCGACCCGACAGGTATTTCCTTGCGCGACGTGCTGTCTTCAAAGAGTGTCGCGTAGGATTAAAAGGCTCCGGTGCTACTCAAGTTTTCTTCCAAAGGTTTTCCCATCAGATTCAAGAGGTATTTCAAACTCCGCCCTTGAAAATCTCAAATACCAAAATTGAACTATGTATGCCTTGATTTGTAACTATGCTGGAAGGATAGATGTATTGTTGAAGAGGCCTATGGAGGAAAGCGTGTGTTGAAACCACTACAAATTTTTCACACCCCAGCATACAAGGCCTTTCAAAACCTTGTCACCATAGCTAAAATAGAAAGGAAGAACAGTGCTTTTGCTGTGTGAGGTTTTGAAATGTAAAGCTGTAGGGGTTATTGTTCAAGCAGAAACTTATAGATTTAAGCTGCAGAAGAAGATTTTGTCATAGAGACAGGGCTTAGGTCTGTCAGGTGTAACAAAGGTTTTCCCTTCCAAAAGCTAGGGTTACGTGTATAAGGGGCCCTTGACTGTTTTGAAAAAGAAAACTCACATAAGCCTCTGCCCAAAGCTCTGTGGTTTTTTAAAGGGTCTGTCATCTTGGCTCAAGATTATGCCAAGTGACTTTTAATTGCACAAACAGTGTTTTCACACATGAAAGCTGATTGGCTGTTGGTATACTTAGTCAAGGCAGATTTGGAATAATTGGAAAATATAATGTTGATCCAAGACACAAGATGTGTTGCTTAAACTTTCAAAGATCACCAAGCAGGGAAACTTTGGCATTATATACAACCTGCCTCATATAGTCTGCCCCTCTTCTTCACTACATTATTTCATACTGAGAATTTGTTGACAGAGTTTTTCCAAAGATGAACAGGACACCTTCTGAAATGCAGGTTGTTGATGGTTGAAATTTAACATTGGAGACAGAGGTATAGATGTGATAGTTAATCTCTTAAATTCACAAGCAAAGAGTGTTTTTCCTAAAACACTGTGCACTAATATTTCACCTAACCTAGGTCTGCCTTTTCTTTTCACTATATGGTATCATTTTGAAGAGTTGTTGACAGAGAGATTCTAAGGGTGAATAGGGCCATTTTCTAAAGGACAGGTTGTTGATGATTGAATTTTACATTGAAGACAGAGATGTAGGTATGTTGGTTGGCCTATAACAAATTCACAAGAGGAGTGATTGTTCAAAACTGTGCACAGGGAATCTACACAGCAGTTTGTCCCATCTTTACACATGGTACCCTATTAAAAAGTTTTCCTAGCTGAGGTGCATCTAGAGGTGAAAGGGCTGGTTTTAAGGAGAGAAGAGTTTGTTTATTCAAAGGAACACTTGTTGCAAAACCTCCACCTCACATTTTCTCTGTCCAAACAGCATAGTGACCAGTTTCAATCCAACAGAGCATTTTTACATACAGTGAAGGCAGTTTGCCTCTTCCAAAGCTTGTTCAAGACAGAATGCCTCCAAAGCAGGATCACAGGAGCGGTCCACATAAGAGATATGAGCCTATCTCCACAGAAGGAATCAATGCTCACCCATCTGTGCTTTTCAATTTCCATGAAGTAGGTTGTATTGATTTCTGCCAGAAGATAGAAGAAGTCAAGAGTTTTTCGCCACTAACACATTTGCGCGCTTTGAGATTCAAGGACAAACACTTCCAATTGGCGGATCTTGATTTCAAAATCTCCCCAAGGTATGTGTCCAAAGCTACCAAGATCTCGTATCATGGTGAAAAGTGGTTTAAACAAGCTCATCTTGATTTAGAGGATTATAAACCTTTCATCAAGCCTGAACATAGGGAAAACATCACTGCTATTTTCCCTTTTTCCTATCTTCTTGACAGTTATGCTCCACTGATGAAAGCCATAATGAGATATTTCACTTGTGAAGGGAGGTTTAATCAAATTTATGCCTACCATGTCCGCTTGTTGATGCATTTTACCAGAAGCATGCAACTAAACCTTCCGTACTTTTTGTCCAAAAGCATAGAGAAAATGGCAGCTACTGTCCAAAAGAAGGCTCCACCTCAGCAAATCCCTTCTCTCTTTCATCATTCCTTGATCAAGATTATCTTCTTACACCAGCTAGAGAAGAAGGGGGTTTCATGGGATTCATTCATTAGCCATTCAGATTTTGCCACTGTCCCTCCTGTTCATGTGTCTCCTACTCAGCCTGTCCATCGCCCAGTGCCTCTGTCTAGTAGGCCTACACCTAAAAAACTCAAAATGACTACTGGGCAGCCAAGTCAACAGGGAGAAGGAGAGGGCAGTGAACCACAGGGAGAAGGAGAAGGCAGTGAATAGCAGCAGATACAGGATGAAGGCCAACAGGCAGATGATGAAGGACAGCAGATAAAAAGTGAAGAACAACCACAGGTACACATTGATGAGCAGCATTTGGATGTTGAGGGACAGCAGCAGACAGTTGATGAAGCACAGCAAGTTGGGCAAGAAATTGAAACACCTCTTGAAACACAAATTGGACAAAACATTGATGAGGAACAACAAGCTAAGGCTGCCACCCAAACAGTGACAAAGGTCGCTCCTCGCAAGAGGAAATTGCCCAAAAATCCATCTTCTATCATGCCAAGGAGGAAAAGCGCCAGATTGGCTTTCAAAGGCAAAAGCAAAGTTGAGGAGAGTACAAAGCATGGAGGTGAATTAGCTATTATCCCTATCCAAAGTGATGATAGTGACAATGAGGCCCGCCTCCTTGAAAACCTCCTCATTCACAAAGAGGGGAAAATTGAGGTGTTACAAGAAGACCTTCAAAGGGCGAGGAATTTCAACCACTTCTTGGAGGTTGAAAACAAACAAATGAAGTTTCATGCAGCTATTCATGAGGCAAGGGCAATTAAGTATAAAAAAGAGGCAGAAAAGGCACAAGTAAGAATTGAAGAGCTCATTGGCGAGTTTGATGATGAAGAGGAGGAAGAACAGCCTAGGCGGAAGAGGCCTAGGACCATCGGGCTTAGAAGAGCCTTGGAAAAACAGAGAGCAGAAGAACAAGCTCATTTCGAAGCTTTTCCTCTCACTGCACTCCTTGAGCAGGAAATTGAGGAAAACAAAGAAGCATGGATTGAGAGAGCTAACCAGCATTTGGAAACGAAGCTTGAGAGGGCGAACAGGGATCTTGAGCTACAAAGAAAGAGGACTCTTCACTTTCAGAAGCTAAATCAGTTTGCCAGACGAAAATTAAAGGTAGCACAAGAGAAATTGAAGAAGTTGAAGGGGAAGCGCCTAGCACGGAAGGAAGGGAAAAGCATATCAGCCCTTGATATTTTGGCCTCAGCTTCGGAGCATGTTTCTATGGACCCTTGAGGGTCATGCATGCCATTTTTGGGCCTTGTTCGACAACTTTTTGTTTTTTGGCATTTTTTGGGTTTTTGGTCGAAAACTCATAATTTCGCCACTTCAGTTTGATGAGTTGTCAAGGGAGGATAATGATACCCATGGATGCCATAATTCCATGAGAAGGTATCCAGCGATTTTCAGAGCATTTGGAGATCATTCGCCCCCTCAAATTGGCGAAAAACACCCTCATTTTGCACATTCTGCCCGCCATATCAGCAGTCTGCTATTTTCTGGGTTTTTTCACACAGGTACAATTTTGGATGACTTCTGGACCTCAGATTGAGTTGGTTCCAGTTGCGCCGGAAAGTAGACACAGAGAGCTTTCCAGCAAGCTCTCATGAGCCTCATTTCGACATCGGGAAGGCTGCCTATTGCATTCAGCAAGTCAGGGGACCTTTTTCAGGCATAAATATGAAGTATTTTTGTAATTTTTGAACTCCAAAAATCTGCTTTTCCCAAATGTGCGTTAAGCTATTTTTATCATGGGAAAATCATGTAAAGTCAATATAATTTCCGTTTTTAGCAGCTTTTTAGATATTTTATGGGATATTTTGTGCCTTGGGCTTTGCAAAGCCTCAAGGACAAGTTTAGATATTTTGACTTGGTCAATGGGATAGCTAGTTGCTCCATGAGGTTTTCCTCCCTCAAGCCTATTTATTCCATGGGTTTCATTGTAAATCAGGGGCTGAACTTGAGAGAAGAATTAATACATTGGTCATATGAGCTTTGAAGAATACACTTGAGTTATGATTTTTGGACTGCCTCTTGGATGCTTTTGAGGAATGATGAAGGATTGTTGATGGATTCCATGACATGGTAGAATGGTATAGTTCTTCTTGATATGTTTTTGTCTTCTAGTTTTCATTCATAATACATATTTCTTGCTGCTATAGATCAGTAGATATTGATTTTGAGATATGCCCATGGAGGCACCTCTAAATCCCTGAATCTTCATAGCTTGATGTTTTCTTCTTCCTTAGTTATGCTAAAGAATTCTTAGCTGCTCTTTAGTAACTTAAGGTATTGTTGCTAAGTTTTATTCATAAGTTCTATGTATGTTGAGTAGGATGTATGGTTTGCCCTACCTACCTATTAGCTGCCCATAGTTTTGTCCATAAAACTTTCTCTTTGACTGATTTGTTGATCATCTTGTTGAACCAAGGAGGCCTAGTCCCGATCTAGCCCTTTGCCCAAAACTATGAAAGCTTGTTTGTCAAAGTGCCCAATGACTTAGAGACTATGTTTAGGTGTTCCGGCGTAGTTTATGAGTTGTTAGTTTGTCTTATGTGTTTTCCCCAAAGTCTGATAGTCATTTCCCGAAGTTAGAGGGTCTTATACCTCTATGTATGGCTGGAATGTTTGATTTCTATGTATTAATTAGCTCATAGTTGCATTTAGCATTATTAATGGCTTGCTATAACATGTTTATGTCTGCTATAAACTAGTTACACTTGAAATCCCTTGTCTTTCACCAACTTGTTGTCCATTTAATCCATTTTGCCCAAAGATCCCTTCTACCGTGAATCAAATCGGCCCTACAACAGCTTTACATCATCACCTCATAGCTTCCTTCACCTGTTTGACCCCATAGCCCAATTTATCTACATCTTGTTATCCAGTTTATGTATTTGATCAGTTTTATCCCTCACAAACTTAAAAACTAAAAAAACCAAAAACACACTTCATAACTAGCCTAATATCAAAACACCACAAGTAAACACACCGACATCTTTTACACATATAGAGAGAGCCCTCTCTGAGTCCAGGAAGGCTAGGTCCTTGGGCTCCAAAGCTTGGTTTGATGTTACATCATCATTTGGCTAGCCAATCGGCCAAATCACGGGACCCTAACATAATGGCGATCACGGTGGGACTCTGAGTGATTAAAAAACTTAGTTTCCCTCATCTTTAAAGACTTTTTGAGATTACTAGCTGATTGACTTATCCCACCGCTCTCTAACATAATGGCGATCACGGTGGGACTTTGAGTTAGTGACAATCTAAGGACACCTTAGAACTCTAGAAGTCCCTTATTTTTAAGAATACTGTTTGATTGACTTATCCCACCGCTCTCTAACATAATGGCGATCACGGTGGGACCTATTGAGTTCATAACAGTCTAGCAAACTTTATAGACTCCTTAGTCCTTCAACTTTTAACTTAAACCATCAGCCTTTAGAATCATTCAGAGTAAACTCTTTGTTTCACCATCTTAGCAAAGTGATGAATCAGGTTCATAACACTCTTACATCCTAGGCTGCACATAAAACTCAGAAAAAACCACAAAGCACTCCCTTAGATTGGTTTTTGTCAACGTTGGTGGTGGACCATACAAGTATACCTCAAAACAATTGACAATCCACCTGGCGACTCCACTAACTTCTAGTAAGCCTTACTATTTTCAAAACTCTAGGCTACTATCCGATAGACCTACCCCATCACTCACTAGCATAGCGGGAGATGGTGGGACACTGAGTACATAATAGTCTAGCAAACTCTTATAGACTCTTTGGTCCTTTAGATACTTAAACAAGCAAGCAGTCCATAGACCCATTTTTTATAGTAAACTCTTTTTGTTCTCATCACCCTAGCAAAGTGTTGAAACAAGTCTAGGATACTTTAAACCATAGGCTGCACATAAAACTCAGAAAATCCAAAAACATTCCCAGATTAGTTACTGGTGGTGAACCATAGCTATCTTCACAAAAACAACCCAGTTCCACCTGGCGACTCCACTAATCCACCCTCTTACTTTGACCATCCTTCACCTTAGTAAAAGTTTAGAAAAACCATTCATCCAGAACATTCACCAATACCGCTCTCTCTAAACTCTGGATCTAAAATCTGGCTTCACGAAGAATCAACACCAGATCCCATCCAGACCCAAATCCCCCTATCATAGTAGATGACCCAGAGAAGATTCTGTGGCAAGCTTCCGAAACCAATCATCTAACTTCTAGTAGATTCACCCGTAGAACAAGATCTGTACCTAAACATCGCACTATACTACTAGATTCACCTTTGGAACTAGAGTCATCACAAACTCTTCCCAGAAGCAAATCATATAGTAAGATAGACTTTGATGATCTTGAACCCCTAGACACACAACAGAGTCCGAGTAGAGAAGCTTCACCTACCACTCCTCCTGATTTCCATCTTCTTTATCAGTTTGGCTCCTATCATCCCAGATCTGCTCAAAACCAGATCAATAGTCCAAGTTCATCCGCCACACCTGGTCAAACCACCACTATTCAAACCACTTCATTTCAGCCTACTAGTCCTCATCTTGCACATCATCCATTAGCTCCAGTCATGGCAGCCTGGTACGCACCTTTGGTGTTGCCACCACCTTTAGCTCTTCTCCCAAACAAATATCAAGACAAAATCCCACACTTTACTGGAGAAGACACCACCACACCTCAACAACATATAAGTAGGATGACTGATGCTTATGAATACCTAGAGGTACAAGACGAGACTGTCAGAATGAGAATATTTGCCCAAAGTCTTGGTGGTAAACCCAAAGCATGGTTCAAAAGCTTAGCTCCAAACAGTATCCATGATATCCCAGAACTACATCAAGTTTTCAGAAATAGGTGGGAAATCCGAAGAAACCCCATTCAAATCATGTCAGAATATAACAATCTAAAACGGGAAAATGGGGAAAGTGTCCAAGCTTACTGTACTAGGTTCAACAAAGGAGTATAACTCCTCCCCCACCTCATTTCAAACCTCCACTTGGTTTAGCTTTGGCAAAATTTCTCTCAGGTTTGATCCCACATGATGATATCATTCTGAGAGATAAGATCCTCCCCTCATCTTGGAGAAATGCAACAAATATTGCTAAAAGTATGCCAACTTAGCTGAAAAAAGAGCTAGAACTAGATCAGAAAGAAAAGTCACATATAGAGATGAGGTCTCCACTTCATCACCTTCCCTAGATCCCAGAATAGATGACTTAGTCAAATCCATGGCTAAAATGTGGGAAAAGATCAATGAAAAAGCTCCTGTTAGGGAAAACCAGCCAAACCCTCCAAACAGAAACCGAAACCAAAAATTTAGGAGGGAGCAGCCCCAAAACAGACCAAGGGATAATGACCAACAGATCAGGCCATCATTCAATGAAAACTATGTAGAAGAGGATGATAGGGATACAGAACCTCTTGATGAAAGTCATCTAAACCTCATAGGGTCTGATAGTGAGAGTGAGGTGTACCTCACAGAAGAAGAACAAGCCTTCTTTTCGCCTGATCAAGATGAGACCAATTATGAAGATCTTGATGACCTTGCCATAGATTTTCAGAATGCCATTATAGAAGCTCACAGGCAATATGACCTTAGAAGTAAAAGAAACCAAGACAATATCAAGAAAGGTAACTCAGATACTGCTAAAGTCCCTAATACCATCCTCAAGAAAGCAGTAGGCAATGACAAAATCAAGGTTGAGAAGACTGACCAAAGCCAAGCTAAAGTTACCCAAACTAGTCCTCTCTCAGATACTCCTGATACTTCTACAAAGGTCACCAAAACAACTATGGAAAACAAAACCCCTAAACAAGGTCAACAAACTCAGAACATAGACAAGGTCTTAGCTAAAAAAGCTGAAACAAACATATCTAAACTTCAAGTGCCTTTTAGCTTTGAAGGCGAAATCGCTAAGATCAAAATCACCATGCCTCTTACTGAACTCATTGCCCAAAACTCTTATAAATCCCAAGTACTAAAAGTCTTAAATCTAGGGAATTATGCGAACACTGTTAATCTCACTGATGACATTCCTGAAGTATTGTTTGGTCCAAAGGTAGAGGGAAAATTCCAAGAGGGAGTTACTCTTCCTTTTTACATTAGCCTAAACATCCACGACCAAATCCTCCACAATGCCATGCTAGACTCCGACGCCTCGCATAATCTTATGCCAAAGGTAGTAATGGAAAGATTAGGCTTGGAAATCACAAGGCCATACAAAGACTTGTATTCATTTGATTCAAGCAGAGTCCAATGCCTGGGTTTGATCAAAGACCTTTGTTTTAGTCTGGCCCAAATACCTGCTAAACATCTAATCATGGATATAGTAGTGGCGGACATTCCTCCCAAGTATGGGATGCTTCTATCCAGATCTTGGGGAGCCAAACTTCAAGGGAATATCCAACTGGACATGTCATATGCCACCATTCCTGTGTTTGGTCAGACCAGGATACTCTACCGCGAATCACACATGAAATACATGATTAGCAGTCAAGATAGGCCAAATAACATTCCAATGTGTTCTTTGCGTTCCGACTTAAACTCTTTCATTATGCATATGGATGTAAACATGGAGGAAGAGTCAGAAGAAACCAATATAGACTTAGATCCACCACATCAGTTGTCCCTGGTGCCTTATGATGAACTGGACACTCAAAACTACCATGATCATGAACAACTGTGTCTTGAGGAAAGTAAGTTTCCCCTCTCCAAAGTAGGATTAGAGCAAGAAGCTCAAACCCTCATGTACTATCAAGCGAATTGCTCTAGCTTTAGTCAAACACCAGCAGTAACTTGTGGAAATTTCTTCCAGGTAAAAGCTTTAGAAGACCTACACATCATAAACCTATTTGGAACCCGGGAGAAAGGGAGTTTAATGTTTCTACCATACCTCAAAGATTTACCATCATGTGACCCTCCTACTGCAAATAAAACTTTGACCATAACCTCAGTAGCTCAACATATTGAGAAAATGCCATTCTTATGAGCAAGGATGACAGTTATAATCCCAGCATACCTGAACTACTGAAATTGGCTCATATTTTGTCTTTTCATGAAGAACTTAGAAATGCTAAAATCAGGAATCTCATGCAAAATACTAATTTCTACAGAAAAAACAAGGGAAAACATTGTATCACTACCTTTTCCTCAAAGAACAACTTTAACAAAAGAAAACACAACAAACTAAAACAAACTGAAATGATCAAGGATAAAACTAGTGGCCATAGAATCTGCTTTGATTTTAGAAATAATACTGCATCTCCATATAACAAAAATCATGTTTTTTCTACCCAAGATCATGATTCACCAATTAAAAGTGCTTTTAATCATATATTCTTGCAAGATCATGTTTCAGGTCATAATCATAAGATTCCTTTGCAAAGTAGACAACTTAAAGATTTTTTCCAGTTTGCGGGAGGTAGATCTGATTTCAAGTTCAAAATTGCAAAACCACCCAATATCAAAAATCTGTTCGTAAAGGCCATGTTCCCAGTTTTAAATTTCTGTGTTTTTGCATACCTTGATGATGTCACTATCTATTTCAAGAATTACCAAGAGTACATACATTACCTGAAGAAAGCATACAGTAAGGAAAGGAGTGGAAATCAGATATTTAGAGAGGTACAGAGGGAGGATACTGGGTTGTTTAGAGATTCTTGCATGAATCCCTATGTCATGTTAGAGAGAGAAAATTTCCCAAATTTTTCTTTTCAGGAGTTAAGTGGGCCAAGGGTGAGAGGAGATCCTTACGAG
Organism: Pinus albicaulis; assembly: GCA_034641835.2. NCBI lineage: Eukaryota > Viridiplantae > Streptophyta > Pinopsida > Pinales > Pinaceae > Pinus > Pinus albicaulis. The sequence goes on from JAXQQM020091621.1 coordinate 69,392, forward strand.
GATAAGATGCTGAAATTCCGTCATTTCCAAGATTTTTGAGGTTGAAACACTTTCAGTCATTGTACATACCATTGTTTGAAATATTGAAAAAGTAGAAAAGTCAAAAACAGTAAAAAGCAGAAAAGAGGGCACGTGAAAATAGAACAAAGGCCCCATGTTCCAAAAAAAAAAACAGTTTTTCAGAAAGCGAGCCAGTCTAAATGCCGCTACTAGTGCTCCAATGTCTTGTTCAGCTATCTAGCCTAATCATAGCTGAGCATGTTTAAATTTATTTGCTGATAAGTTAGTGAGTGCCAAGGTAGTCAACATTGTGTAAGATTGACTTATCACAGAGCTTAGATTAGGGAGAGATTCTGGTTCCACATGCCTAAAACAGAACCAAAGAGAGAAGCGAGGTGTGAAAAACACATTGTACATCTTAGCCCCGCTTGTCTAGTTTCCTTTTATTACAGAATAACATTTGTGTGCAGCTTGTCTTTTATGCCACAAATGCATGACAAATCAGACTGCCTAATCCTGATTTGATCATTTTTGAATTTCATGTTGTAGATTAGAGAATGAAATCCTGTCAAACTGCTTAATCTTGACAGTCGATCTAGTTTTAGGTAGAGAAATGAAGGAGTTCATCAGCTTAATCTGAACTCCCGGAAAATATAAGAGTAGAAATAGATAGTTTCATTTTGCAAAAGGAAAAATATGCATTGTCAAAAGGCTGCTAGTTCAAATGCGCCAAAGAGAAGAAAAAAATGTTAGGAAAGATAGTGGGTAGGTAGAAGTATCATTGATGTTAACCATGCTGTCACTTTTCAGAAATAACATCAAGAGAAGGGTAAATTTTGCGCCAATGGATAAGGCACTGGTCTTCATAAGCCAAAAATCTGAATTCTGGACACCTCCTGACGAGGAGATGCCCTCCCCAAATGGAGCCACTGTTAGCCATCAGTATTTTTTTACATGTTAGTGATGACTATATCTATAGCTGAGTTTTCTAGAAACTGATTTCCTTATGTCAATATGTCATCCAGAAAACCCTCCTAAAACTTTTTTCGCCCTTCTACCTGTTCAGTCCACCCATGTCAAAATCAAAACCTCATTATCACAATCCTATCTAGCTTCAGCCTTATTGGTCTGCCCATCAGCTTTAAAAGGAAAATCCACATCTGTTTCAAAAGTCTCCCCTATGTTAGGAAGTGGCGCTTTAAGACATTTCACCCTTGGCAATCATAAAAAAGCCAAAAAGCCTTCATCTGCAACAGACCTACCATGACTGACCTCTTACTTTGCAAAAGAAATTGACAAACAACCCTAAGTCGCGCCACTCATATCCCCTAGATCTCAGCACTGCATAAACCCCAATCTCAAGCTGACTATTAGGTTTTTCACAGTGTTCTATGGTTTCTACAAAGGCAGGAAATATAATTTCATCTCATGGAGTAAATGCTTGAATTTACAGTTAGAGGAACAGCTGCTTCTAAATGTAGCTTGAGCCTGAGATATGCCCGCAAAACAGAAAGCTACTCATCCAGACTTTACAGTTCTTTCCATCATGAAAATCACAGAAAGACACCACTGTCACAGCAAACTGGCAAATGGTCATGGCCCAGAACCTCCTTCATTTACAAGCAGAGGGTTAGGGCGCCTCCTTCATCCACAAGCAGAGGGCGCTGGCCACTATTGACTTTGAAGATTGCAAGAGTCCAGGTTTGCCTTGAACTGAACAAATGAAACAGAGACTCCAAGTTTTATGAATGTGACTGATGATCATAACAGGAATACAGTTGAAATATGCTAGCTCAAGGGAAAAGAGAGTCTGGTCTGATAAAGAAAGTCATTTGAAAATTTCAAATCATGTGAAATATTGAACTTTAGAAAAGCATGTCATCAGTAAACATCCCAATCATAAGAAGCCTGTTTGTCCACAAGATCAAATGGAATAGATGCTGACAACAAATGCCATTACACAGGCAGAAAGAAAGTTCTTGGTTTCTCAAAAGACACTGACCTCCATAGTCACAGAAACTATTTGTCAAGTAATCTGTCATGAGATGACCAAACCAAATGATAATATTTCAGTCACCCTTAGAGCAGTACAGAGAGACAATGTCACTTTGGCTAGGGTTTTTGCTGAAACACAGTGATGCTGGCAAAAAGAGGTGCTAATATTGATGTTTTTCAAGAGGTTCACTTACCATCACATCCAGAGAAAAGCTGTGTCAAACAGAGTTGTCAAAAAACCTTCAGATACCTTACCTGATGAAGAGCCTCCTCCATATATGAGCAGATGGCCAAAGCCATTGCAGGTTGTTGAAAATTGATTGGTCTAAAAAGTGCAGAGAAAGGACACAAAGAAATTAAATAGAAGCCATTGCACAGGTAAGTGATAGTGTTTATGATGCAAAGGTATTGGTTTTTCTATTCAAAAGAGCTGTCTGTCAGACTGTACCTATAGTGGAAAGGAGAAAATATTGAATATATATATATATGCCATTGATACCAAAAGGGGGCAGTTACCTTAAGGGAAAAGATCAAACAACAAACCAATATCACATGCCAAAAGTCCAAAGGGTGCTTTTCAAGAAAGCAGAGAATTATGATATGAAGGGAAATAGCCAAAGGATAGCACTTACAGTCCAGAGGGAAGCCTATAAATCACCTAAGAGCAGAGATTATTAAACAAGTTGGAAGGGCACAGGCGATCTCCTGTTAAGTGATAAAACAGCTTTCAAATGCCTTTGACAGATTTTGGATGACTTTTCTTTGTTAACATTTCACCTAAATTGTCAAAACAGGGGACAGAGTTAAGGTTTTGGAATGTCTCTTTTACAAAAAGGGGTCAACACACTGGTCAAAGAAAAATGGTGACTGTGTATTAAAAAGCCCTGTTTTTCCTGTTTTACAATCTTATCTTTCAGATGGACAAGGTAAATAAGCCTACCAGTTGATGTATAAGAAAAAAGTTGTTTTTATGAACAGACAGTATGGATAGTTTGAAACAAACAAGTTTCCATTATTAAATAAACAGAGATGTGGCATAATGTGTTGTCAAGCAGAGGATTGCAGTGAAAAAAGCTCCTCTTTGAAGACCAAAAGCTGTCAGAACAAGTTGGCAAACTAGCCCTGTCATTCAAAGAACAAAGCAGTATTCAGGTATTTCATTGACAGTTTTAAAAAGGGGTTGTTATGCATCATAACTATGACCAGTATTGTTGAAAACAGTGGCAGAAATAGCATAAAGATTATGGAGACAGTTTTCAGAGTTTAAAGGGTTTGGTGTCGAAATGTCCCCCAAAGGACAAAGTTGGAGGTCCTCCTTCTAAACACCTGTACAAAAGTAAATCAAAGTTCTGGTTTTTTTTGAAGGCCATTGCTGTCACTATAAAGAAGCAGGTCCGTGATAGACACGTCCAAAGATATGGCAAATCTCCAAAGCAAATATGGAACACACCAAAGTTAAAAGAATCAAAGGGTTTCTCAAAACAAAAACGCCTTGCAAAGGCCAAACCAAAACTCCGCTTCACATTTCAAAAGATAGTGACCGTTGTAAAGAGTTGAAATAACATAAAGATTGAAAGTTGCGAGCGAGAGCTTCATTTTCAGAATTTCAAACTAATTTCCGTGCCTCCATAGCATCAACACAAAGAATTCTGGTCGAAATAGCACAGTTTTCACGTTTTTGCACCGAGCGACGCGCCTGCGGGATTGCGCGACGTGCCTGGCAGAGGATTTACACAGGCCGCCTGTGTTAGCGCGACGTGCCTGTACGTTGGCGCGACGCGCCTGTACAGGCCGCCCGACCACCCGACAGGTCGACCCGACAGGTATTTCCTTGCGCGACGTGCTGTCTTCAAAGAGTGTCGCGTAGGATTAAAAGGCTCCGGTGCTACTCAATTTTTCTTCCAAAGGTTTTCCCATCAGATTCAAGAGGTATTTCAAACTACGCCCTTGAAAATCTCGAATACCAAAATTGAACTATGTATGCCTTGATTTGTAACTATGCTGGAAGGATAGATGTATTGTTGAAGAGGCCTATGGAGGAAAGCGTGTGTTGAAACCACTACAAATTTTTCACACCCCAGCATACAAGACCTTTCAAAACCTTGTCACCATAGCTAAAATAGAAAGGAAGAACAGTGTTTTTGCTGTGTGAGGTTTTGAAATGTAAAGTTGTAGGGGTTATTGTTCAAGCAGAAACTTATAGATTTAAGCTGCAGAAGAAGATTTTGTCATAGAGACAGGGCTTAGGTCTGTCAGGTGTAACAAAGGTTTTCCCTTCCAAAAGCTAGGGTTACGTGTATAAGGGGCCCTTGACTGTTTTGAAAAAGAAAACTCACATAAGCCTCTGCTCAAAGCTCTGTGGTTTTTTAAAGGGTCTGTCATCTTGGCTCAAGATTATGCCAAGTGACTTTTTAATTGCACAAACAGTTGTTTTCACACATGAAAGTTGATTGGCTGTTGGTATACTTAGTCAAGGCAGATTTGGAATAATTGGAAAATATAATGTTGATCCAAGACACAAGATGTGTTGCTTAAACTTTCAAAGATCACCAAGCAGGGAAATTTTGGCATTATATACAGCCTGCCTCATATAGTCTGCCCCTCTTCTTCACTACATTATTTCATACTGAGAATTTGTTGACAGAGTTTTTCCAAAGATGAACAGGACACCTTCTGAAATGCAGGTTGTTGATGGTTAAAATTTAACATTGGAGACAGAGGTATAGATGTGATAGTTAATCTCTTAAATTCACAAGCAAAGAGTGTTTTTCCTAAAACACTGTGCACTGATATTTCACCTAACCTAGGTCTGCCTTTTCTTTTCACTATATGGTATCATTTTGAAGAGTTGTTGACAGAGAGATTCTAAGGGTGAATAGGGCCATTTTCTAAAGGACAGGTTGTTGATGATTGAATTTTACATTGAAGACAGAGATGTAGGTATGTTGGTTGGCCTATAACAAATTCACAAGAGGAGTGATTGTTCAAAACTGTGCACAGGGAATCTACACAGCAGTTTGTCCCATCTTTACACATGGTACCCTATTAAAAAGTTTTCCTAGCTGAGGTGCATCTAGAGGTGAAAGGGCTGGTTTTAAGGAGAGAAGAGTTTGTTTATTCAAAGGAACACTTGTTGCAAAACCTCCACCTCACATTTTCTCTGTCCAAACAGCATAGTGACCAGTTTCAATCCAACAGAGCATTTTTACATACAGTGAAGGCAGTTTGCCTCTTCCAAAGCTTGTTCAAGACAGAATGCCTCCAAAGCAGGATCACAGGAGCGGTCCACATAAGAGATATGAGCCTATCTCCACAGAAGGAATCAATGCTCACCCATCTGTGCTTTTCAATTTCCATGAAGTAGGTTGTATTGATTTCTGCCAGAAGATAGAAGAAGTCAAGAGTTTTTCGCCACTAACACATTTGCGCGCTTTGAGATTCAAGGACAAACACTTCCAATTGGCGGATCTTGATTTCAAAATCTCCCCAAGGTATGTGTCCAAAGCTACCAAGATCTCGTATCATGGTGAAAAGTGGTTTAAACAAGCTCATCTTGATTTAGAGGATTATAAACCTTTCATCAAGCCTGAACATAAGGAAACCATCACTGCTATTTTCCATTTTTCCTATCTTCTTGACAGTTATGCTCCACTGATGAAAGCCATAATGAGATATTTCACTTGTGAAGGGAGGTTTAATCAAATTTATGCCTACCATGTCCGCTTGTTTATGCATTTTACCAGAAGCAGGCAACTAAAGCTTCCATACTTTTTGTCCAAAAGCATAGAGAAAATGGCAGCTACTGTCCAAAAGAAGGCTCCACCTCAGCAAATCCCTTCTCTCTTTCATCATTCCTTGATCAAGATTATCTTCTTACACCAGCTAGAGAAGAAGGGGGTTTCTTGGGATTCATTCATTAGCCATTCAAATTTTGCCACTGTCCCTCCTGTTCATGTGTCTCCTACTCAGCCTGTCCATCGCCCAGTGCCTCTGTCTAGTAGGCCTACACCTAAAAAACTCAAAATGACTACTGGGCAGCCAAGTCAACAGGGAGAAGGAGAGGGCAGTGAACCACAGGGAGAAGGAGAAGGCAGTGAACAGCAGCAGATACAGGATGAAAACCAGCAACAGATACAAGATGAAGGCCAGCAGCAGGCAGATGATGAAGGACAGCAGATACAAAGTGAAGAATAGCCACAGGTACACATTGATGAGCAGCATTTGGATGTTGAGGGGCAGCAGCGGATAGTTGATGAAGAACAGCAAGTTGGGCAAGAAATTGAAGCACCTCTTGAAACACAAATTGGACAAAACATTGATGAGGAACAACAAGATAAGGCTGCCATACAAACAGTGACAAAAGTCACTCCTAGCAAGAGGAAATTGCCCAAAAAGACATCTTCTATCATGCCAAGGAGGAAAAGCGCCAGATTGGCTTTCAAAGGCAAAAGTAAAATTGAAGAAAGTGCCAAGCATGGAGGTGAGTTAGCTATTATCCCTATCCAAAGCGATGATAGTGACAATGAGGCCCGCCTCCTTGAAAACCTCCTCATTCACAAAGAGGGGCAAATTGAGGTATTACAAGAAGATCTTCAAAGGGCGAGGAATTTCAACCACTTCTTGGAGGTTGAAAACAAACAAATGAAGTTTCATGCAGCTATTCATGAGGCAAGGGCAATTAAGTATAAGAAAGAGGCGGAAAAGGCACAAGCAAGAATTGAGGAACTCATTGGTGAGTTTGATGATGAAGAGGAGGAAGACCAGCCTAGGCGGAAGAGGCCTAGGACCATCGGGCTTAGAAAAGCCTTGGAAAAGCAGAGAGCAGAAGAACAAGCTCATTTCGAAGCCTTTCCTCTCACTGCCCTCCTTGAGCAGGAAATTGAGGAAAACAAAGAAGCATGGCTTGAGAGAGCTAACCAGCGTTTGGAAACGAAGTTTGAGAGGGCGAACAGGGATCTTGAGATACAAAGAAAGAGGACTCTTCACTTTCAGAAGCTAAATCATTTTTCCAGGCGAAAATTAAAGGTACCACAAGAGAAATTGAAGAAGTTGAAGGAGAAGCGCCTAGCACGGAAGGAAGGGAAAAGCATATCAGCCCTTGATATTTTGGCCTCAGCTTCGGAGCACGTTGCTATGGACCCTTGAGGGTCATGCATGCCATTTTTGGGCCTTGTTCGACAACTTTTTGTTTTTTGGCATTTTTTGGGTTTTTGGTCGAAAACTCATAATTTCGCCACTTCAGTTTGATGAGTTGTCAAGGGAGGAGAATGATACCCATGGATGCCATAATTCCATGAGCAGGTCTCCAACGATTTTTAGAGCATTTGGAGATCATTCGCCCCCTCAAATTGGCGAAAAACACCCTCATTTTGCACATTCTGCCCGCCATATCAGCAGTATGCTATTTTCTGGGTTTTTTCACACAGGTACAGTTTTGGATGACTTCCGGACCTCGGATTGAGTTGGTTCCAGTTGCGCCGGAAAGTAGACACAGAGAGCTTTCCAGCAAGCCCTCATGAGCCTCATTTCGACATCGGGAAGGCTGCCTATTGCATTCAGCAAGTCAGGGGACCTTTTTCAGGCATAAATATGAAGTATTTTTGTAATTTTTGAACTCCAAAAATCTGCTTTTCCCAAATGTGCGTTAAGCTATTTTTATCATTGGGAAATCATGTAAAGTCAATATAATTTCCGTTTTTAGCAGTCTTTTAGATATTTTATGGGATATTTTGTGCCTTGGGCTTTGCAAAGCCTCAAGGACAAGTTTAGATATTTTGACTTGGCCAATGGGATAGCTAGTTGCTCCATGAGGTTTTCCTCCCTCAAGCCTATTTATTCCATGGGTTTCATTGTAAATCAAGAGGCTGAACTTGAGAGAAGAATTAATACATTGGTCATATGAGCTTTGAAGAATACACTTGAGTTATGATTTTTGGACTGCCTCTTGGATGCTTTTGAGGAATGATGAAGGATTGTTGATGGATTCCATGACATGGTAGAATGGTATAGTGCTTCTTGATATGTTTTTGTCTTCTAGTTTTCATTCATAATACATATTTCTTGCTGCTATAGATCAGTAGAGATTGATTTTGAGATATTCCCATGGAGGCACCTCAAAATCCCTGAATCTTCATAGCTTGATGTTTTCTTCTTCCTTAGTTATGCTAAAGAATTCTTAGCTGCTCTTTAGTAACTTAAGGTATTGTTGTTAAGTTTTATTCATAAGTTCTATGTATGTTGAGTAGGATGTATGGTTTTCCCTACCTACCTATTAGCTGCCCATAGTTCTGTCCATAAAACTTTCTCTTTGACTGATTTGTTGATCATCTTGTTGAACCAAGGAGGCCTAGTCCCGATCTAGCCCTTTTCCTAAAACTATGAAAGCTTGTTTGTCAAAGTGCCCAATGACTTAGAGACTATGTTTAGGCGTTCCGGCGTAGTTTATGAGTTGTTAGTTTGTCTTATGTGTTTTCCCAAAGTCTGATAGCCATTTCCCGAAGTTAGAGGGTCTTATACCTCTATGTATGGCTGGAATGTTTGATTTCTATGTATTAATTAGCTTATAGTTATATTTAGCATGATTAATGGCTTGCTATTACATGTTTATGTCTGCTATTAACTAGTTACACTTGAAATCCCTTGTCTTTCACAAACTTGTTGTCCATTTAATCCATTCTGCCCGAAGATCCCTTCTACCGTGAATCAAATCGGCCCTACAGCAGCTTTACATCATCACCTCATAGCTTCCTTGACCTGTTTGACCCCATAGCCCAATTTATCTACATCTGGTTATCCAGTTTATGTATTTGATCAGTTTCATCCCTCACAAACTTAAAAAACCAAAAAACTAAAAACATACTTCATAACTAGCCTAATATCAGAACACCGCAAGTAAACACACCGACATCTTTTACACATATAGAGAGAGCTCTCTCTGAGTCCAGGAAGGCTAGGTCCTTGGGCTCCAAAGCTTGGTTTGATGTTACATCGTCATTTGGCTAGCCAATCGGCCAAATCACGGGACCCTAACAGGGACCAAGCGCTCAAGTCCCAAGCACTAATCGCAATCGGAAGATCCGGTGGAAGTCCAAATTCCTTTGTAATCTCCAAAAGTTCCGATGCAATTGGTTTATAACGTTAAGTCTTGCGGCTTATTTTTCAACCATTGATCCGCCTCGCGCACTCCCTGCCCAATCGCAATCGCAACACTTATGTCGTAGCCTCTGATCGGTTCATCGCATATTTTTCTGATGCGATTGATCGCTCTGATCCCCGATCAATCGCAAGCCTTTCCCTCCGATCCCCGATCAAATGCAAGTCTTCCCCTTCGATCGCTGATTCCTTCGTCTCCCGATTCAATCCCATCTGTCCATCCAACCCGCGATTTGACGGTCATCGCTTTCTCTGCCCAATCGCAATCGGAACATTCGTAATGTGTCACACCTTGTTTCCTCCAATTGCGATTGCTCCGAATAGATCTTAGCCGTCCATCTCCCCGCTGATCCGACGGCCATCGCACTTCCCCTGTCCCAATCGCAATCGCAACACTTATGTCGTAGCCTCCGATCGGTTCATCGCATATTTTTCCAATGCAATTGATCGCTCTGATCCCCGATCAATCGCAAGCCTTTCCCTCCGATCCCCGATCAATCACAAGCCTTTCCCTCCGATCCCTGATTCCTCTGTCTCCCGATTCAATCCCATCTGTCCATCCAAACCGCGATCCGATGGTCATCGCTTTCTCTGCCCAATCGCAATCAGAACATTCGTAATGTGTCACACCTTGTTTCCTCCGATTGCGATTGCTCCGAATAGATCTTAGCCATCCATCTCCCCGCTGATCCGACGACCATCGCACTTCCCCTGTCCCAATCACAATCGGAAAATTATATAGCTTGTTCCCCTTGCTCCTCCCGATTGCGATGCTCCGAGTTGATCTTGACCGTCCATTGGATCTAAGATCTAGCGGTCAAGATTTGATCGTCCTCCGCCTTCGGCTGGGTCCCACCTCACCGCATTTCATTGCATTTCCTTTGCATTTCTTTGTATTTTGTTCAAAGTCCAAAGTTTAAGACTTTACACTAAAGTCTTATTTTTCATAGTTGTTCCGCCCACTTTCATATATTGTTCCGCTACTCGATCTCCGCCGTCGATCTTTGTCCTCGGACCACGATCTAGCAGTCTGCGCTAAATTCTACCGCCATACCCTATTGTTCATTTTTTTCACCATTCAAATGCATTTTCACCACTGTGTTGACCAAAAGCCACCATTCCGCCACCATCGCGCTATCACTCCGCCTGTCCTCCGTAACCATCCACCTCCTTCGTGCATGTTTTTCTTCACACAGTTGTGGGTTTTGCAGAGTTTATGAGGCGAAACACCATCATGTTTGCACAGTATTGATACAGCGGCAAGTTTTCGTTGACAGAGCTATAAATGAAGTGGTAGAGAGTCCCGGGCATGAAAAGGAAGATCTATAAGCCTCAAACCAAGTTTTTCAAGGCAAGCTACCAAGGTCAAAGACGCCACAGACCACCAGAGGATACGGATATGCAGAAGTTAATATACAGCAGGTTTCTCTACATCAGCAGAATGTTTTTCCTGGAAAGGACGGGTTGCCCATACTGCTTTTATTCCATGCCATGCTCCAGAGAATATTTCTGCCTTGAAGTACAGTCCCGGGCTATCAAAACACTTACTTCACAAGTATGGCAGACCATTCCTTCATTTATTTAACTTTCTGTTCACACGCCGGAGTACAGCAAACCAAAATGCACCAGAGACATACCTGGAGTAAATGGAGAAGATCATTTTTCACCCAAAGAGTGCCAGGAATAAATGCACAAGATTTAAACAGAATGGGCCTCATCCCTCTTCCTTTTATGAGTGTTAATACTGCATTTAATTTTTCACCTACCTCCTCTGCTCTCTTCAACTATAAAACTCGTGAGAACATATTGTAAAGGTTGTTGATGAGATATCAGAGAATTGCAAGCTACTTCTCTTAAGAAAAGTTCTCTGTGTAAATTGTAAGATAGCCCGAGAAAGGTTCATCAGGATGAATATCAAGCTGTGAGCTATGTTGTACTTTATTGGTGTTGTTCTTAATATGACAAGCACATTTCTTTGGATCCTGATCTAAAGCTATGGTGATGTTTTTCTATCTCTGTGTTATTTCATTTCATTTCATTCCAATTCTTCTAGCTTGCATCAGAAATCTGGTATAGGATTCACCCTTGTTAGGTGCCCTATGCTTCTGCTCTCCATGCTTCTTATGTTTTCTGCTGTATGTGCTATCTAAGAATTAGTTTCGATTAATTTAACCAATGTAGTGGATGTTGTTTCCTGCTCTCTGATGTATGAATTAATGAATCTATTTCTTAGATGTTCTTGTGAGGATTTAATTGGATGAATTGGGAACACTGGGAGGACTGAACTTAGTCTCTACCTCACTAGAATCTTTTTCACTCCAGTTACCTTTCTAAGATCCCTTAAGTTACCTTTGAGAGTGGCCTTTGAGTATGGCCAAGCAGGTCTGGAGTTAAATGACCTCTGACCTGATCTATAGACAGAAAGTGGTGTCATATCCTCCTTCTCACTTCTCTCCTTAATCTTCCATCTCACCCTCATCTTTTAGGATCCAAGGCTTTATATGACTAGCCCAAATGACAGCTTGCATGTTGATAGCAAGTAAACCCTTTCCTGACTCCATTGCCCAATGGTCTTGACGTTTTCCTGATTTATCTTTCTTTTTCCTAACTCACTCTTTTCTCAACCTTGCCTTACATTGGACCCTTCTTTCCTGATTCCCAACAGCCAAACTCATAACCAAAAAAACGAACATCGTGCATATAACTAGCCTAACATCTTGAACTTTTGAGCTTCAAAGACATATACCTTTGACTCCCATAGAGAGATCCCTCTTTGGACCTAGGAGGGCTAGATCCCAAGGTCTGAAAGTGGTTCTAATGTTGTCTCATCTTTTGGTCTTACCAACCTGGCATAAACATGGGAACCCCAACAAATAGCAGCACCTCTAACAACATTATTGAAGAAATATGAATTTTCATGGATTCCTGAAGCAACTCAGGCCTTTGAACATCTTAAATAGACAATGTGCCTAGCACTAGTATTAGCTATGCTAGACTTCACAAAACCTTTATTGTGGAATGCGATGCATAAGGAAATTGAATTGGTGTTGCTTTAATGCAAGAAGGAAAGCCCATTTCTTTTGAAAGTCGTCCAATAAAATTAAATTATTTAAAAAATTCTATTTATGAGAAGGAAACGTTGGAAATACTACATGCACTAAAGAAATGGCGACCTTACCTAATGGGAAGACACTTCAAGGTAAAAACTGATCATGATAGTCTTAAACACTTTTTGGAACAAAGAATATCTTCAGAAGAGAAGAAAACATGGGTCACAAAGATGTTAGTTTATGACTTTGAAATCATCTACAAAAAAGGGAAGCTAAATGTTGTTGCAGATGCACTCTCAAGAAAGGATGAAGAGGTGGAAGCATTTCTTTGTGCCATTTCTATTATCCAACCAGATTGGATAACCAAAGCAAGGGATGAATTAAAGAAGGACGAAGAAGTGTGAAAACTCATTCAAAATTTGCAACAAGATCCTAGTACATATGATACATTTAGTTGGAAAAATGATTCCTTATGGTACAAAGATCGCTTATATATTTGCAAGAATTCCCAACTAAAACAAAAAATTCTTTTGGAATTGCACACTTCTCCTTTAGGAGGAAACTCAAGATTTTTAAAAACTTACCACAGGGTGAAGAAAGATTTTTTTGGGATGGCCTTAAATATGATATTCAAAAGTTTGTGGCGGAATTTTTAGTTTGCTAGCAAAATAAATTTGAGACAATTAAGACCTCGGGTCTTCTACAAGCTTTATCCATTCCAGGTCAACATTGGGAGGATATTTCAATGGATTTTATTTCAGGTTTACCTAAGTTCGAAGGAAAGAGTGTCATCATGGTGGTAGTTGATAGACTTACCAAATATGCACACCTTTGTGCATTATCTCATCCATTTAAAGCAAGTACAATTGCTACTACATTTGTGGAAACAATTCAAAAGATACATGGAAACTCGAAGATTATTGTAAGTGACAGAGATCCCATTTTTACAGGAAATTTTTGGACATAATTATTTTCTTGTTTGGGTACTCAACTAGCTCATATCTCATCTTATCATTCTCAAAGCGATGGTCAAACTGAGATAGTTAATAAATGTTTGGAAGGATATCTTCGTTGTTTTGTATCTGATAAGCAAGAACAATGGGTCAAGTGGTTACCTCTCACTGAATGGTGGTATAACACTTCCTTCCATACTGCAGCAAAAATGACCCCATTTATGGCTCTTAATGGATATCATCCACCGTCCATGACATCTTATTTAAGGGAAAATTCTAGGGTTCAAGCAGTGGAAGATCACATCGAGCATCAACAAGAATTTCTCCAACTCTTAAAGGATAACCTAAATTTGGCACAAAATCGAACGAAACAATAGGCAGATCAACATCGTAGTGAGAGAAGTTTTGATGTAGGAGACCGGTTATTTTTACGGCTACAACCATACAAAAAAATGTCCCTCAAGCAAGCTAAGAACGATAATAAATTATCACCAAAGTAATATGGTCCTTAAAAGGTGTTGAAAAAGATTGGTACTATGGCATACAAAATGGAGCTTCCTGCTTCTTCGCGAGTGCATCCAGTTTTCCAGGTTTCATGATTAAAGAAGGTTATAGGGGACAAAATTCCAGTTCAAACAATATTTACAGAACTTTATGAGGAAGGAAAAACCATATTGGAACCTAAAGTAGTCATGGAAACAAGAAATAAACATCTACGAAATTGATCAATTTCAGAGTATCTCATCAAATGGAAGACTTACCCACTGAATATTCTAGATGGGAGGATCAGAATTTTGTACAGAAGCACTTGGAGTTACTCAATCATTAAGGACAACACTTTTTTGAAGGAGAGGAGCATGTTAGGTCCCTATATTACTAGTATAGTCCCTTATTGTTGTTAGTGTAACCCCCTTATTGTTATTTTTGTACCCCTGTATCCCCCATATTTTTATTATTGTGCCCTTAAATTATTATTGTTAGGTCAGCTAGGATTACATTATGGCCCCATGGACTCCTATATATAGAAAGGAGGTTTTGGTCATTTGAATCATCCAAGAATTGTTCATTTATGTAATGTAAAGGAGGTTGCCCCCTTGAAGTGGATTATTTCTAAGGCGTTGGTATCTCTTTTCTTCTATTTTTGGCATTGGTTTCATAACAAACCATGACTCTCAAACCATGGTTTGAGACCATGGTATGTTCGCATATAGATAGGATAAATATGTAAGGACCGAGTCGAGTAAGGACATGATTATATGATATATGAGTGTTTGTTTAATTTTTTGATACAAATCTAGGTTTGTCTGGGTAGAAAGGCTCTTGTTGGCTTTGTGCGCGGAGACCTAAGTCATGGATGTGTGCGGACTCTACTGGCTATGTGCGTAGAAGGAATGAATGTACTGAATTGAAAGGTCTCTTAATCAAGAAGACATTTTGGCGAACCTAGATTCTTATGTGATTTTATTATCTATTATTTGTTGTCGATTTGTTCTATTATTGTGTATTTACTTATGTTAATGGTTAATCACATATGTGCAAATATTAGTTGATGAGTAGATCTGAATTAAGTATACTGTGCGATAAATATATTAGATTATTCTGTCCCTCCACTGGCTAGTATACTTATTAGATTAGTTTAATTGGGTGAATCCTATGGTGGTGTAGGACAAGAATACTAACCGAGAAATAAGGATTTGCGTGGATCTGCGTAAATTGAATGATGCCTTCCTACATCATCCATTCCTGATCCCATTTTATGATGAGATCTTGGACAATGTAGGAGGACAGGAGGCCTATTCATTTACATATGGTTTCTCATGATATCACCAGATCAGAATCACGCCGGAAGATAGGATTTAGACAAACTTTGCGACAGAATTGGGATCCTTTCAGTATATAGTCATGCCATTTGGTCTGAAGAATGTGCCAACTATCTTCTCGCATGTGGTAGTAGATGTGTTCAAAGAATACATCCACAAGTTCTTAGAAGTATAATTTGATGACTGTACTATCTTTGGGTTGTTGAAGAAGCATCTATCAAGTATGTTCTTGATGTTGGATACTTGTCGTAAGCATCAAATCTCACTTAATTTGAAAATATTGTATATTTTTTGTGTCATTTAGGATCTTGCTTGGCATATTGTTTGTTAGCAAGGATTGATGGTGGATCCCATGAATATCGATGTTATTGTTAACCTATAATTTCCTACACATGTCACATAGCTATGCTCAATCTTGGGGCATACAGGATATTACTGGAAGTTCATCCAAGGTTATGCGATGATCACTACGCCCATGGAGAAATTGTTAAAGAAGAATGCCTTGTTTTTTTGGGATCAAGAATGTCAAAATATTTTTGAATTTCTTAAGGAGAATATTGGTCTTTCCATACTGGTCGAAGGTATTCCATGTAAATGTTGATGCCTCTTACATCGTCCTCAGAGTTATTTTAGTGCAGCCAGAAGCTGGGGATATTGATCACACTATTGCATTTGCGGGTAGGAACCTATCAAGCACGAAGTGTAATTACTCAACCACGAAGAGTGAAGAATTTTCTATGGTGTTTGCAATGTAGAAATTCGACCACTATCTATTGGGAGGCCACTTTAAGATGTTTACTGGCTACTCTAGTCTGAAGTAACTGGTGAATAAGCTTGTGTTGGGGGGGAATATCTACAGATGGTTGTAGCTATTTTAGGAGTATGAATTTGAAGTAATTGTGAAACCTGGAAGACTGAATGTTGGGCCAGACCATATGCCACACATTGAAAATGGAGAGGAGCCAACTAGCTTGGAAGATGGTTTACCAGATGCACAAATATTTGGTATAAAGGTAGTTGATGATCATTTTCTAGATATTATTAATTTATTGACCACTGGAAGTGTGCCCACATAGTATACACTACAACAGAAGAAAGAGTTTGTTGCACGTGCAACTAAATTTACTTTAATTGTCGGTCAGTTGTACAAAATGGGAGCAGATGGAGTCTTCAGAGGTATGTGTTGGAATTCGAGAGATGGGATATCTTAGTTGAGGCTCATGGAGGTGTTTTCAGAGGTCACTATGAAGGGAAATAAACTACACAGAATATTTTGCGAGCTAGTTTATGCTAGCCCACGGTGCACAGTGACACACATGCATATTGTTGTACTTGTGATGTATGCCAAAAGACGGGGAAACTGTCGCACAGAGATGATATGTTGTTGCGATCGCAAATTTAATTGCAAGCTTTTGAAAAATGGGCCATTAATTTTTTCAGACCTATTGACCCTCCAAAAAATAAGACAGGTGCGTGTTACATAATCACTATGACAAACTATGTAACCAGATGGGTTGAAGCTAAGCCTGTGAAGGACTGTAGTGCAAACACAACTGCACACTTCATTTTTTAGAACATCTTGACTTGGCTTGGGTGCCCTAATATTTTTATGAATTACCTGGGAATAAACTTTTTGAATGAAACTATTGAAGCTCTGATGGAATAATTCCACATTCATCATCAGAAGAGTACTCCATATCACCCACAGGTGAATGGTGTGGTGGAAGATTTTAATAAGATATTGGATATTTCACTCACCAAGATCTACAATGCTAATAAAAATGATTGTAATGTGTGCATACCTGTAGTTCTTTGGGCATACAGAACCACATGCAAGAAGTTGATAGGGAAGACACCGTTCAGGATGGTGTATGGGCAAGAAGTTGTTATGCCGATGGAGTACATTGTTCCAAGTTTGCGCATTGCAATATTCACTAATATCGCAGAGCACGATATTATGGAAGAATGATTGTCACAGTTGGTCATGCTAGAATAGGATCAATTTATTGCAGGTTTCCATCATCAGGTGCAAAAGGCGCGCGAAAAGGCTTGCCATGATAGGAAGATTAGACAAAATGTATTTAAGGAAGAGGATTTGAATTTTTTGCATCATAGAAAGTTTGCGCCCCACCTAGAGAAGTTCAAGATGCATTGGTTCAGACCATCTGTTGTCAAGTAAATCATAGACAGAGGTGTAGTTTACTTGGCTATGTTGAGTGGAGAAAACCTTCCTAGATTTTTCAATGGAAGCTGATTGAAACCATACATGGATAACCCTTGTTGGCTTGAGGGGTCTGGACCTAGGTTCGGTTTTAAGGTTTACTAACAAACCCATGTATTATTGGCCCTTTAGGAAATGGCCTGATTGCACAGGTCAAGGTCTCACCTGAAGTAGTATGGGAGGGTTTTGGAACTAGGTTTCCACACCCTGAGAGAGAGAAATTTAATTGAAGTGGGTCCTTTCAGTTCTAATAGACCTGCACTGGAGAATCCATAACACAGAAACCCTTAACAGTATATTGGTAGAATATCTTCAACGAAGCCTACAAATCATTAGATAGCATGTTAATTGAAGAAAAATGATTAAATCTAACATGATCTATGCATTCATCCCCTTTTATAATATCGCATCCATGTGTGCATCAGTAAATCATCAATATTCAGAAAACATATATAACTTTAGAAATAATGCAGTGTGTAGCCAATAACCATAACACATAAGAGCTCAAATTATCACAAAAAAATCTTCTCATTCATTAATATCTAGATCCAACTTACAAAATCTATCTACTAACCCACGCACACATCCAGTGGGGTCTATACACAGCCAGTAGGAGCCCTTACCCAAACAATCGACACAAATATCCACAACTTTGTATCCAAGCTTGATCCATAACTTAGCCTACTTCTAGACTTGATTTATCCATCTATTTACATCATATTTAGCCTGCGCTACTCTATGTTCCACAAACTGTGGTTTGCAGACTCTTGGTCTACCCCTTGACTCATTACAATTCGTTGGGGGCTTTAACCCACCCCAATTCCCCTGTGCTAGACTAGATTTTTACAAAATATTACAAAAATGTTCCAAAATTGTTGCTAGGGGACCCTACTCCAACAGGCCCCCAACACAATCTTGTGACTCATCCCAAGCCACAACGATAGTGGGGTCTTCATCTTCTCCTGCAGATATTTGACAACGGCGGAAAAAGGGGGCAGGACACCTTTGCTCTATGTGGCTGCATTTTGCGTGATGTCAACCAAATTTTGTGAAGTTGGTCCTTCAGTAGTAGCAGTGACACTCTCTAGGGTGTGGTTCAACTTCTTCACTGCCATGTCCAAGTCCTGTGATAGTTTGAGAGCTTCGTCGGCCCATCGACTCAGGTAGTCGTTGAGGACCTGCTTCTTATAGCAGAGCCCCTCAATTTCATCTCTTAGTGCGTGGCTGGTCCAAAGGTGTGCTAGTCACTGTGCTGCGATGAGGGTGGGAATAATGGCTTCCATTTGCTCAAAATATTTCTCCTTCTAGCGTAGTTCCTGATTGAATTGGCAGAGGAGGGGATCACACTACACCGTGTACCATAACCCCATAGAATTTTCTAACAATTATGCGCCCTTTGTGATATGTGTTGTAATTTTTTTGGTAGCTTCTTTGACTATCGCGGCTCCATGGGTGCACACCTCAGGAGGGGTCTCGGGCTGTAGTTTGGCCTGTAGTGCAAATATTTTTTGCTCCAATTAAGCTTTAACAACCTGCACTTCGGCCTGTGATGCCTTCAAAGAGGAAACCAAGCCTTCAACCTTGGCCTGCAGCACAATGAAGGGAAGGATTACTTTAGGAATATCCTCATAGAGCCAATCTATTAGATGCTCTAATTCATCCTGTTGTGCGACTGTTATGATGTGTGTTTCCTAGGCTTGGGTGGTTTCAGTAGATTTCATTAAAATAGTTTGTGTGGCCTCATTTAGCTGCTGCTGCGACTGCATTTATTTGTGTTGAAGCTCATCGAAAATGAATACATAGAGAGAGTGTAGCTTCTCGCCTGTCAGTCTTGCCACATCGAGTTTGACCATAGAACACACGTAAACTTGGTCACATAGGATCGGGGGTACCACAGTGAAAGCCGTGCCCGAGAGGGGGCAAATCCGACTCTCTGTCACAGTGGTCAAGGTTGTAAATGTAGCTGGCTAGCTCGCTTGATTCTACCTCACATGATTCATATTTTTCTGAAGTGTGTCTGCCTTTAACTGAAGAGCATGCAATACATATTGCAAGGCTTCTACTGTGACCTTCTGTTGTTCTTCCAGGGAAGCCCACCAGTCTTCAGAAGCAATAGTGATATCGTCCGAAATCTTCTCCAAGTCATCCTCTGTTAAGGTGACCTCTACCTCCATGCTGGGCTTAGTAGCCTTGTGCTTCTTCCTATGCCCTTTGGGAGGCTAGCTTGTGTGCTTGGTGTCACGTGTGGACTCTAGACCCTCCCCACCAAGCCCTTTGACTCCCTCGTCCTGCTTGGATTCTTACTCTGCCCCCTTGGTGGCATCCTTGGGGGTCTCCTTGGTCGTGGTTTTCTCCATGGTGCGCACCTTGGTTTCCTTCACTGTATGGGTAGGATACTATCTTTCAAGGCTGCATCCTTGCTAGAGGTGCGTGTTGTAATTGGGGTGGAGGATTTGAAGCCAAGCTTCCATGCCGGTAGCCAAGTTGCGACCAGTTGATTGATCTCTACTTTCGTGGACATATATAGAAGGTTATACCATGATTGATATGTGCGGCCCAAGTCTACACATTGTGCATAGTGACATGGAACTCTGCAATGCCTTTGTATTTTTCATAGACCGTGGGTGAGAAGTGTGACCTGGAATGAATTTCTGCTACCAGCGCATGGTCGAACAACACCCAGAACACCTTATTTTCCTTCATGCACTTTGGATCCTTTGAATCCAAAAGTTTCACGTACTACGTACCTTCACACATATCAGGTTCAAGCTCTGGGGGCACCGCATCATCAAGTGTCTTCCATGCAACCAAGGCAATCAACATCAATAGCTAGGAATAGAAAAATTCCTTCCCCTGGTCCTACGCCTCATGCACATTGTCTAGTAGCTCTTTGTAGAGGTACTATGACTAGTTGTAGAAAAACCCTTTCTCGCATTGTCCAAATAACTGAATGACATAAGTAGGAATGGCTGACGCTCGACACTTGTGCAACATTTTGCAGGCGAGCAGTAGAGTACCCATGCGCACTCCTAGGTTAGCTATGGTTTCTACCAAGCATCCCCTTTTATCACGCTCAATTTTATACTTCTCCCACACTTCATCAACGATCTTCTGCTCATACTTCTTGTCGAAGCCCTTCATGGGATGAGGTCCTTACATGGGTAGGCCAGTGATTCGATGAATGAGCGCAACATCAATCGGGATGCAGCCTTGGATCCATAAGAACCCATCTTAGATCAGCGCTAACAACTGGCGCACAACCAGGTTGGTGATGACATTTCAGCCAAAGTGGGGGGGCGGGACAACAAAATAAATATCCTCGAGGCTTCTAACCCATGTGCCCATGGCATCAGCTCCACCTTTGGCACGTTATCGTATAGCACCCTCTCCAGATATAATTCGGGGGCTAGGTCTGGGAAGGTGTCCTCATTTGCTAAATCATGATCGTCATATTTTATGGAGGGGAGGCTCCCAAAATTTTCACCAATCAGGAGGACCTCCTCTAGGACCAATGGCATTTGCTATTATTCGTGGACCACATCAACGTTCTTGGGGGTGCGCACCATTGGTTTTCTTGCCTTTACATATGCGGGTAACTAGGAGAGCGGAGTCACCAGCAGAGCTTCCTCTTAGGCTGTCATGGGGCACTTTGATGGATTAGGCAAGCGTGCCTTAGGAACCTACCGAGGGGAATGCATAATCCGAGGGGACGTGCGCAACTTCACCACAACCCACTTCGTAGCTTTCTCCTTTCCTTTCTCCCTCCCCCTGCCCTTTCCCTTGGTCGGCATAGACACTACCTCTTCCACATCAGGGGTTACCTCAAATATTTCTTCGAACCCAATCTACACAGAGGCCATGACATGCGATGACTCGACAGGGTTAGACACAGTCATTCTTGCTCGAAAGATGAATTCAGGGTTACTATTGTTAGAGGGGGTAGCTTGCCCAAACATACAAATGGAAAATGCACATAATACACAAAGTTCACAGTAAATAATAAGGCACAATAATTTCAGGAATCAAATGAATCAATTATGACATGTGCCCCTCTTTTTATAGCCTCCGATGAGTAAAAATTGTTGGATTAGTCTTAAATGCAACTTACCATCAAGGAAATGGTAAAAAATACTCCCAGATCACTGCATTAATTGATGAATGTTTGCTCCATTCAATGGTAAAATTATTTTTTCACCAAGTTTTGTTGTTCCAACGGCTAGTTTTTCCAGCTGTGCACTACCCTTGCACCTCCATCGCACCCTTCCACACCTCCTTACCTATGCACTACCCATGTGCGCCCATCAAACCCCCCTTCAATTTTCCTTCCTTACACGCGGCAGTCCTTATACAACTACTCGGGCCATATAGTCAATTGGTAGGTGTTGGGTTGTCCCTATAAGGTTTTAGACAGATTCCATTAACGTACCCAAGCATGTAGTTGCCGTGCAGCGTAGCCAACCTAACCGCACCACAATCTGTAATCTATTTCACTATGTAGGGACCCAACCAATGCTTGTGGAATTTTCCTGGGTGGTGTGCAAACTGGATTTCATAAAACAACACCAATTCATCTTCCTTGAATACCTTTTGTCGGATATGTCAATCATGCCAAGGTTTTTCCCGAGCCTTCTGAACCTGATGGTGAAAATTAGCAATGAAACGATCCTCCTCCAAGGCAACCAGTTGTGCCAAGAATTCCTCCATGATGTTAGGGTCTGCCATGTTTGTAAAAGCTATGATGCACAAGCTGGGGACGATGTATTCAATGGGCATGATGACATCCTTCCCATAGAACATCCTAAACAGTGTTTTTCTAGTTAGTTTCTTGCACGTGGTCCTATAGGCCCAGAGCACAGAGGGGATGCACATGTCCCAATCACTTCGATCAACATTACAGACCTTAGTTAGCACACGTTCCAAATTTTTTTTGAAGGCCTCTACTACCCCATTCTCCTGTGGGTGGTATGGGGTACTCTTCGCATGGTGGATTTGAAATTCTTCTGTCAAAGCTTCAATAGTTTCATTAACAAAATGCGTACCTCTATTTCTCATTAAGATCTTTGGGCAGCAAGACCTAGTCAGAATTTGCTCAAGGATGAAGTGCGTAGTGGTATATGTAGTACAATCCTTCATAGCCTTCACTTCTGCCCATCTAGTTACGTAACCAGTTGCAGTAATGATGTAACGTGCACTCGTCTTCTTTCCTAGGGGATTGATGGGTCCGACAAAGTCTATGGCCCATTTGTCGAATGCTTGTAAATACGTCTACAGTTGCAGGGGCATCTCATCTTTGTGTGAAGGTTTCCCTATCCATTGGCATGTGTTGCAAGCTCAGTAGTATGTGTGGGCGTCGCTACGCAATGTCGGCCACCACAACCCCACCCTCAATACCTTCTGCGCAGTTGATTTTACTGCATAGTGACTGTTGTGGATGATTTTGACACCCCCCCTAGAGACGGCCTAGAGTTGCCATAGACCAGTGCCTAGGACATCTTAATATAGCAAGGAGCCCTTTATAGTTTGGGTTGTCAGTCCAAGGACTCACTTACTATCTCTTGCTTTGAACAAGGAAATTAGATTTGAATGGGACCAATCTCTCTCAGAAGCTGACACAAAGATAAGAATAATGTAGGAACATCATATAAAACTTCAGCATGAAAGCATCAGACAGTTAAGAGACCGCTTACTGTAAAGAGGGCCGATTCAAATAATATATCACAGAAATCAAATATCAGGAAGTGAGTGCAGTGAGGAAACATAAGGAGATATTAGCTGACATGAGACTGATACCCAGATACACAACAGAACCATATAAGGGCGCACCAATTTACGAATCCTTATATGACAATGGCGTTTTAAAAGCACCCTCCTTAAGCAGCTAATATAGCAGAAAATATGGAAAGAGTGAACATGGAACAGTATATCATGACTAGGCCTATTTAAAGCGCTTGACTAATTCCAGAAAGGGCACCACTTAAGATGAATCCTTACTGCAAACTAGTGAGCCACTCACATTCTAGAACATGATACAAGAAGACAAATAGCATGAAATGGGATAAGGTATTAACACATAAGAGAAATTACATACTGTGAGATACCATAGATCAGAATCCTCAATACAGTTATAACCCCTCCTCACTGAGACCCTACGGGCTCTGAAACTTCATACAGAAATGTTACAAAATGTATACAGAAGCCTTCTCGCTGCACAGTTTGCTGATAGAAATCTGGAACCTCTCAAATGTCTTATTTCTGAGTATTTATAGAGAAGACATAAACTTCTAGAGGAGGAGGGAGACGAGGCACAATTAATGACTTAGTTTGAATAAAATGGCGGAAAACATTTGCGCCTTCTCTATGAATGACTGACTATAAATGAATATACCTAACAATCTGTCTAAAGAAATAAATGCTGGGAGATAAAAATCTCCTTATATACAAGATAGAAATAATAAAATATATACAGTGTGATGCTTTCAGCTGAGGGAAAATCTGCTACCGTAAGAGGTTTGAAATGATCTGCATTCCTGTACTGTAGTTTTGGCTCCTGGCTTTAGATTTAAATCTTGGATCTTTAATGCGGGGCGAATTTATCTGGAGCGTTCTGAGAATCCATATCTGTGTCTTCTTTAATGGTGGTCATTCCTCGCGCAAACCCTCAGCTTCTTCATTAAATTTCACCCCAGGAAAACGTCTTTCATGGGGCCCGAACCTTTGTAATAGCGGCAGTGGATTAAAATATCTTCCTGTTATCTTGAAACCTGCAAAACTCACAAAATATTAGGAAAAGCCGACACAGATGGAGGCGGGGAATGATGGAGGTGGAGCTGAAGACGACACTGCGGACATGGATAGGAGACGGAAACACACAGGGTGACAGGAGAGAAGCGATGAAGGTATGGGGTAAACAGACACAGAGCGTAAAATAGTTAGGTCGCGGGGAAATAAATAAAATGGGGAAATATAGTAAAAAACACACGCACATATATATATACGGTGTAATGACACCACGGAAACATGAGGGCACGACACGTGGGCGTACGGGGGACTCATGGAGGATTGACGTGGCGACGGAGTCAACGGGTGGAAGTGGGTGAAAATGACACGGTGGCGGGCCGTAGGTTATGGCGAACACATGTTAACGGGCGGCCAGTTCTGATACACCTCTGCCGTTGGATGGAGATCGGGAGATCCAACGATCCGCATAAATTCCGCTGCCCGGCCCTGGTGAGGTCTTTAACGCGCGGGAGGAAAGCGGTTTCCCACCCGTACTGAGGACACGCGACACTTTTTGTATGGGATCGCTGCCCCGCGGTAAATACTGCCGTTTCAGTGAGAGTGGTGGGGGGTAATACCACCTGTTTCATGCGCGCGGGGCCCTCCACATTGATTTGATTACCATACCGTTGATCTGGACTTTAATCAGACGGCCTCCATTGCGCCCGATTATTGAAATGATAGGCCCCTTTTCTTCTTAGCTTACGGTCTCCGGCCTCCGGTCTTATGACAACAACAAGGAGAGGGGCTTAAGACTTGGGGGCTTCGGTCCAATATAATTTAAATAGCGGATTTTAAACCTTTGGATAATGCATTTCGGGGCGGAGAAGGTGGCGATGAGCGCGACATGGGGGTTTTTGACCATAAAGACATTGGAAACAGATTTAAAAGGAGCCAGGGGCTAAAATTAAAATGGGGGAAGGAATATGTACAACATCGGCTCCATCTGGGGACGACATGGTCGTCCTCGGGCATGTCGAGGACACGCAGACCACTGAATAGTTCATTCTGTTCCTCAATTCCTCTGCGCTTCTCCTTCAGGTAATTATCAGCATCCTTTTCTTTGCAAAAATAAAAATCAAAACAACTTATATACAATATATACAATCAGGCATTACCGGCCTGGGTCAGAATTGAAAATACGGCTTGAGGAATTGGCCATTCACGGGCGCATCCAACAAATCACCTTGCAGATTTTCTAAATGAAAGGTGTTGTTTTTTCCCAGCTTCACTATTTTGAATGGCCCAAACCATAATGGATCAAACTTAGCATGCTTGCCCTTTTCAGCTCTGCGAACATCCCATCTAAGAACCAGGTCTCCCACTTGAAAATTTCTATCCTTTGCATGCTGATCAAAGACATTCTTCATTTTCTCCTGATATTCTATCAATATCTGATCTACCTGGTTCCTTGTTTCCTCTAATTCTACCAGCTGATTAATTCTTCGGATCATGTCATCTGGTTCTTCCTGGTTTTCCTGCATAAAACGTGCCACTGGCATTGCCAATTGAAAAGGAAACACTACATCCCGCCCATACACCAGCTCATAGGGTGACTTCCCTGTTGCTCTTTTGCTGGTTATCCTATTTGCCCATAGAGCAAACTTCAATTGAGAGTCCCATTTTTTCTGATTTTCAGCTATTGTTTTCTTCAGGGCTCTCACCAGGGTTTTATTAGATGATTCTGCTAGACCATTTCCCTGTGGATAGTATGCTGTAGAATGAGTCAGAATGATGTTATATTTTTGAAAAAAATTCACAAATCTGGCAGAATTGAAAGCCTGTGCATTGTCAGTTACAATTCTGGCAGGACAGCCAAACCTAGATATGATATTATCCTCTATAAATCTCATGATTACAGCATCTGTAGCATTTCTGGTAGGTATGGCTTCCACCCATTTCGTGAAATAATCTGTGGCTATTAGAATCCATTTATGTTGGCCACTTGATGGGGGATGTATCTCTCCTATAAAATCCAATCCCCATTTCTGAAAAGGTTCATTTACATGAATGGGAATCAGGGGCAATGCTGCTAATTTCTGCCTTTCTGCAAATCTTTGGCACTTGTCACACGCTCTGACCCAAGCAAAAGTATCTGAATACAATTTTGGCCAGTAAAAACCAGCCCTCAAGATTTTATGAGTTGTTTCCCTCCAGCTGTAATGTCCTCCACATATCCCCTCATGAAATTCTGTCATTACATTTTGCACTTCATTTTCTGTGAGGCATAACAACAATACACCTAGAGGGTCTCTCCAATAGAGCTGTCCATTAGCAATTGCATATTTCTGAGATTTCATCCTTACAGCTCTGTACTTCACTTTGTCAAAGCCCGGTGGACAACTAAGTGTTAAAAGATATTCAACTATTTCCTTATACCAGGGACTAGTTAGATATTTCATGTGTATCTTCTGAGTAGCCGTCTCTAGTCCATGCTGCTCTTCTTCTTTTTCTGATTCTTCATTTGCTATCACAGACAGATTAATGCCCAAAGCTTGATGGTTTGATTCAGATAACATCTTGGCAAGTCCCTGTCCTTTCACCAACTTAGTAGGCCTTATATCCAAATCATATTCTTGGATTTTTGCAATCCATCTTCCTCTTCTACCTTCGCTGTCTCCCTGAACCAAAATATCTTTGACTGCTGCTGTAGGGACATAGGCTGTAATGTGAGATTGCAAAATATAAACTCTAAAAGCTTTAAGGGACTTTACCAGGGCATATGCCTGCTTCTCCAATATATTGTATTTTAATTCAGCATCATAAAGCACTTGACTGAAGAAAGCTATAGGCTATTCATAACCCTCTTCATTCTTCTGCAATAATACTCCAGCAATTGTATGAGGTGAAGCAAATGAGAATATCATAAATGGCTTTTTGTAATCTGGTCCTGCTAGCACAGGAGCTTCAGCAAATGCCTGTTTTATTCTTGTGAATGCATCTCTAGACTCCTGGGACCATTTTACTTCATTCTCCTTTTTCAGCATATTAGTTATATGCCTAACTATTTCAGCATAGTTAGGGATAAATATTCTCAAGAAATTAATTCGGCCTAAAAATACCTGTACTTCCTTTTTATTCCTTGGCAAAGGAATGTTTTTTATTACTTCAACTCTTTTAGGATCTATTTTTACTCCATCTTTTGTTACAATGTGCCCTAAGAGTTTTCCCTCATCTAATGCAAATAAAGACTTTTGAGGATTGAGAGAAAGGCCGTACCTTCTGCATTTTTCAAAAGTTCTTCTTAAATGCTCAATATGCTCATCATCATTTTTTGAAAACACTATGATATCATCAAGATAAACTACCAAAAACTTGTCCTGCTCTCCCACAAAGGCTATGTCCATTGCCCTTTGAAAAGTAGCCCCTGCATTAATTAATCCGAATGGCATCCTGGCATACATAAAGGTTCCCCATGGTGTAGTGAATGCAGTCTTCTTTTGGTCTTCTGGGAATACAGCTACCTGATTATAACCAGAAAATCCATCCATCATTGACATTCTGGATGCTCCTACCACTTTCTGCAGGATGTGGTCCATTTTAGGCAGTGGATAATTATCTTTGAGAGATGCTCTATTCAAATTCCTGAAATCCACACACAGCCTTATTTATCCGTTCTTCTTTCTAACAAGAACAAGGTTCGCTATCCAGTCTGAATATCTTAAGGGCACAATTATCTTGGCCTTCAGTAGTTTCTTAATTTCTTTTTCAATTGAGGGAAGCAGCAAGGGGTTTATCTGTCTGAGCTTCTGCTTGTATGGCTTTGCATCTTCCCTCAGTGGAATCTTATGCTGTATTATATTTACATCAAATTTTTTTAGGTCCTGATAGGACCAAGCAAAAACATCTTTATAAGATTGAAATAACTTCAAATATTTTTCTTTGTATCCTTCTGGAACTCTTTTAGATAACTTAACAATTTTGGGGTCAGCAGAAGTACTCAGATTCAAATCTCCCACTTGATCTTCTTCTACCACTTTGTTTGGCTGCAAAGGAACATCATCTTTATTGAACAACCTTTCTAGAGGCACCAAACCTCTAGGTATAACATTACCTTTCAGCTGCAACACTTTATTTCCTGCTATCCTTTCTTCCCATTTGTTTTCAGCAATATTTTCAACTTCATCTTCCTCATTATCATCAATCTCCATACTTGTGAATTCTCCTACTATCTCCATGAATCTCTTCATCTGTTCATCATCTTCGAATACCTGCCAGTGCTTTATATTGTCTGGAATGGATGGTCTGTACCGAACCTCCACTTCATATCTTAAAAGTGGATTCTGAGGAGGACGGAATGTACTGGCAGCTACAGCAAGAGAATCTGCTATTCTGTTTTGCTCCCGGGGCATGAATTGTATGTTAAATGCTGAGAAGAAATTTTCTATCATGTCCCATACTTCATTTCTATATGCTCTGAGCCGAGGATGCTTAGTCTGACACTCATTTTTAATCTATCTTACCACCAGCTCAGAGTCTCCGAACACTTTCAAACATTGGATGCCCATGTTTCTAGCTGTCTGTAGTCCCAATGATAATGCCTCGTATTCAGCTACATTGTTTGTAGCCTCATATTCTAGCTTAAAAGACAGCGGCAACCATTTCCCTGTAGGGGAAATTAATAATACCCCATCTCCATTACCTTCCCTTGAGTTTGCTCCATCAAAATGCAATGTCCAAATTTCTGATTCCTGATCTTCTTTAGGCTGTTCAGCCTGAATTTGACCAAAAAGGGGCTCATGAGCATAACTTTGATTTTCTTCTAACATAAAGCATGAGAAGTCACCCTCTTTGTTATAAACTGGAGAATTATCTGAGCAGTCAGCCTTGGTTACCATCTTGACAAATCTAGTCTCCCTGTATAACCTCCTTTCTTGACCTCCAAAGACTGGGACAGTAGCATATGTTAAATCTAACTTGATTGATCCCCCAATCTTTGTACCCCAGGACCTCGACAACAGCATGCCAAAGCGAGCTGGGATATCAGCCACCACAATGTCCATGACCACACTTTTTGCTGGAATTTGGGCCAAATTGACCACTAAATCTTTAATCATTCCCAAGCATTTAACCCTTTTAGAATCAAATGAATATAAATCTTTATATGGTCTTGTTATTTGCAACCCTAGTTGCTCCATGACAGACAAAGGCATAAGATTATGGGAAGCCCCAGAATCTAACATACAGTTATGTAATAACAAGTCATGAATGACTAGGGATACATAAAAAGGAGGAGTAGAGGGATCTATCTCCTCGACATGTGGGCCAAAGACTACCATGGGTCTTTCTTCTTGAAGATTTAAGCTATCAGGTGCAATTGGTAGTTCAGGAGGAAGTATAAAGGAAGTGACTTGAGACTGATATACCGGCTGTTTTAATAACTCAGTCAGAGGGACAAGAATCTTAATCTTCTCAAGTTCTTTTTGAAAATTGAAAGCAGATGTGGGCTTTTCTATTATAGCTTCTTTTGACTCCTTATTTTCAACTGAAGACTTGACTTCTTTTGACACTGGCTCAACATTAGGAGGACTGACCGTTTTAGAAGAAGAGGGAATCTGATCATTAGACTACAAGGGGGTATTCAGAAGATTCTTACCTTTTTCTGCGCATCTCTTTGTTGTTGATTCCTTCTGAGCAGATGCTTCTTTCTGAGGTGGCTCTTATTCTTGCTCCTGAGTTCTGGTCCTCTTCCTTGAGGATCTGAGATCATATTTGACGTTGAATTGTGCTTCCATGAAATCAGAAAATTGTTTGCAGTAATGGTCGATCTCTGCTTCTTCGTCTTCTCCTTGTAGGGGGCAATCCATATCATCATTATTTGAAAAGGCCAAATTTGAATCTTCTAATCCATAAGCTGCATCTCCAGTGGAGTCATCTGCTGGTCCTTCCAGGTACAAGGGATGAGGTACCTGATCTTGCTGTTCCTTTGTCTCTCTCGGCAATATCTGGAGAGGTGGCCTCTTATATTGAGGATTATACCCTCTGTTTGGGGCATTGTAATAGTTCTTGGGAGCTGCATTTTTAGCTTCCAGTTCCATATTGACCATCTTCTTTATCATTTTACTTATTTCATCCATTTTATCTGAATCTTTTTCTTGATTTGAGGTAGACACCTCTTCTTTTCCTTTCCTCCTAGTATCTTGTTCAATTTTCCCTTTTAACTTCCCAGTGGAGGCAAAATTTTCTTCTAGTTCCAGAGCATCTGATTGTGCATCATCCAAAGTGGCAGGTTTCCTTTCTCTCAAGGAGAATCCAAAGTCAGAATCAAAGGCTGCTATAAAAATTATCTTGGCAGCAGCTTCATGGGGCTTCATTTCAGGAGGCAAGCTCAGATACAACTTTTTGAATCTTTTAATAAATTATGCCACTCCCTCATTCTGTTTCTTCTTCATAGTATTGAATTCAGTGAGACATTGACCATGATATTTCTTTTCTCCCCACTTTCTAAGGAAAACATTCTCCATTTGGTCCCAGGTGGTCACATAATTATTTCCCAATGTTTTAAACCATTTTCTGGCTTCCCCTTCCAGGGACTGCACAAATAATCTCAAGACCACATCCAGATGTTCAACATTTAAGTTTTCTGCAAAAGAGCAGAAGGTCTCAAGGTGTTTCTGAGCACTTATTTCATTTTCACCGTTGAATCTCGGCAGAATCTTTAGGTAATCCTGTGGCATATCATGTAGTGCTGGGGGTAAGGCCAGAGGAGCGTATTTGTTCAACAGGAAAGCAGGAACATTGGCCATTGGAGGAGGTGGGGGCTGTACAACAGTCTGAGAGACCAATGAAGGGAGAGGAGTAGGAGGAAGTGGAGTATGGATAACAATGGGAATATATTGCACAGAGGACTGAGGTGTAGATGGAAACAACTCACGGTTAACAGCAGTAACTTCTGTGGTCTCTTTAATTTCCTCAGCTTCAGGAGAAGGGTGAGAATCTTCTTCAATCCAGGAACTTCCCCTACGTGGAGTCTCCGAGTAAAACTCAGGATTTTCTATTCTAACTTATTGAGAAGAAGAGGGCAGATAATCTTCAACGGAACACTCAGTATTTTTAGCACGAGCTGACTTCCTCTCCTTCCAAACTCTTTTGTGAATAATCTTCTCTGGGTCAGACACGTAGGGTGTTTTCAGTTGGGCTGTATCTTACCTCAAATGTGGCCTTCGAGGAGCCAGGACTTCCAATAAGATTTATCAAACAAAGATCAGTGGAGATGCCAAGGTGAGAGGTATGCAACTCTTCAACTCTCTGTGCTCACCTGATTAGAGAGTGAAAAAAATTTGTCGAAAACCCAGGGAAACTAATATTCTTGAATTCGTTCCCCGGCAACGGCGCCAGAACGATGTTGTGGATGATTTTGACACCCCCCCTAGAGACGGCCTAGAGTTGCCATAGACCAGTGCCTAGGACATCTTAATATAGCAAGGAGCCCTTTATAGTTTGGGTTGTCAGTCCAAGGACTCACTTACTATCTCTTGCTTTGAACAAGGAAATTAGATTTGAATGGGACCAATCTCTCTCAGAAGCTGACACAAAGATAAGAATAATGTAGGAACATCATATAAAACTTCAGCATGAAAGCATCAGACAGTTAAGAGACCGCTTACTGTAAAGAGGGCCGATTCAAATAATATATCACAGAAATCAAATATCAGGAAGTGAGTGCAGTGAGGAAACATAAGAAGATATTAGCTGACATGAGACTGATACCCAGATACACAACAGAACCATATAAGGGCGCACCAATTTACGAATCCTTATATGACAATGGTGTTTTAAAAGCACCCTCCTCAAGCAACTAATATAGTATTAAATATGGAAAGAGTGAACATGGAACAATATATCATGACTAGGCCTATTTAAAGTGCTTGACTAATTCCAGAAAGGGCACCACTTAAGATGAATCCTTACTGCAAACTAGTGAGCCACTCGCATTCTAGAACATGATACAAGAAGACAATTTGCATGAAATGAGATAATGTATTAACACATAAGAGAAATTACATACTGTGAGATACCAAAGACCAGAATCCTCAATACAGTTATAACCCCTCCTCACTGAGACCCTACGGGCTCTGAAACTTCATACAGAAATGTTACAAGATGTATACAGAAGCCTTCTCGCTGCACAGTTTGCTGACAGAAATCTGCAACCCTTCAAATGTCTTATTTCTGAGTATTTATAGAGAAGACAGAAACTTCTAGAGGAGGAGGGAGACGAGGCACAATTAATGACTCAGTTTGAATGAAATGGCGGAAAACATTCGCGCCTTCTCTATGAATGACTGACTATAAATGAATATACCTAACAATCTGTCTAAAGAAATAAATGCAGGGAGATAAAAAATATCCTTATATACAAGACAGAAATAATAAAATATATACACTGTGATGCTTTTAGCTGAGGGAAAATCTGCTGCCGTAAGAGATTTGAAATAATCTGCATTCCTGTACTGTACTTTTGGCTCCTGGCTTTAGATTTAAATCTCGGATCTTTAATGCGGGGCGAATTTATCTGGAGTGTTCTGAGAATCCATATCTGTGTCTTCTTTAATGGCAGTCATTCCTCGCGCCAACCCTCAGCTTCTTCATTAAATTTCACCCCAGGAAAACGTCTTTCATGGGGCCCGAACCCTTGTAATAGCGGCAGCGGATTAAAATGTTCTTCCGTTACATCAAAACCTGCAAAACCCACCAAATATTAGAAAAACCGACCAAGATGAGGGCGGAAATGATGGAAGTGGTGACGAAGACGACATCGTGGATATGAACAGGGGATGGAAACACACAGGGTGGCAGGAGAGAAGCGATGGAGGTATGGGGTAAACAGACGCAGAGCGTAAAACAGTTAGGTCGCGGGGAAATAAATAAAATGGGGAAATATAGTCAAAAACACACGCACATATATATATATACGGTGTGATGACACCACGGAAACATGAGGGCACGACACATGGGCGTACGGGGGAACGAGCAGGAGGACGACGTGGCGGAGTCAACGAGCGGGAGTGGGTGAAAACGACACGGTGGCGGGCCATAGGACATGGCGAACACATGTTAACAGGCGGACAGTTCTGATACATCTCCGCCGTTGGATAGGGATCGGGAGATCCAACGATCCACAGAAATTCCGCTGCCCGGCTCTGGTATAGTCTTTAACGCGCGGGAGGAAAGCGGTTTCCCACCCGTACTGAGGACACGCGGCAATTTTTGTATGGGATCGCTGCCCCGCGGTAAATACTGCCGTTTCAATGAGAGTGGTGCGGGGTAATACCACCTGTTTTATGCGCGCGGGGTACGCATGTGGGGGCCGCCGTATAAAAGGTGTCCGCTCCATTGATTTGGGCTTTGATCGGACGGCCACCATTGCACCCGATTATTAAAATGATAGGCCCCTTTTCTTCTTGGCTTACGGTCTTCGGCCTCCGGTCGTATGACAACAACAAGGAGAGGAGCTTAAGACTTGGGGGCTTCGGTCCAATATAATTTAGATAACAGATTTTAAACCTTTGGATAATGTATTTCGGGGCGGAGAAGGTGGTGATGAGCGCGACGTGGGGGTTTTTGACCACAAAAGATATTGGAGACGGATTTAAAAGGAGCCAGGGGCTAAAATTAAAATGGGGGAGGGAATATGTACAACAGTGACCTCCTTCCACTCCTCCATGGGTTTCAGCCAAGATAGCTTGTCTTTCGTGCTCTAATACATATCTACGCAACACCTCATCTGCTCCCAGCTTGTATAATTGAACAGAAATTATGGTAAAATCAGCTGCACGGCCTACCAAATACTTTTTCTATTGGACTGAGTAGTTTTCAAG
Source organism: Pinus albicaulis (assembly GCA_034641835.2). Taxonomy (NCBI): domain Eukaryota; kingdom Viridiplantae; phylum Streptophyta; class Pinopsida; order Pinales; family Pinaceae; genus Pinus; species Pinus albicaulis. Next base: position 103,181 of record JAXQQM020091621.1, read on the forward strand.
TGCCATTCCCATGGTCAAGAAATGAATAATGTCTGCAAAGTGCTCATCCACCACCTTGATAGCAAACAGTTGCGCATCAGGTAACCCTTCTTAAAGATTAGTTGGATCTTCGCCATTATCAATCTGAGACAAGTGGTCAGGTCCTGCATTCAGTCTCCCAGGCTTCACAATGATTTCAAAATCATAATCCCAGAATAGCAGTAACCATCTAAAAATCTCCCCCCCCCCAAATACAAGATTATTGACCAGGTATTTTAAATTTGAATAATAAATGAACATCTTCAAGTGTTCGCCCAATAGATAGTGCCTATATTTCTACAGGGCATACACCATGGGCAAGCCTTCTCGCTCAGTAGAAGAGTAGTTACGCTCTGCGCTAGAAATGTTCCTGCTAGCAAACGCAACCGGGTGATCGATGTCTCTGTCTCCATGCTGCTCTAATACAGCTCCTAGTGCTATCCCTAATGCATCGAAATGTACATGAAAGACCTTTGCCCAATCTAGAAATATGAGAATAGGTGCAGTGACCATCTTCTCCTTTAGTAGCTCAAAACTATTCTGACACTCCTCATCCCAAAAAAAGGATACACCCTTCTTAAGTAGCTTCTCCATTGGTGCAGTGAGCAAGGCGTACCCTTGAATCAAATTCCTGTAATAGCCAATATTCCCTAAGATAGAGCGTAGCTATTTCTCAGTGGTGGGGACTTCTAAATTGATGATAACTGCAATCTTGGCTAGGTCAACTATCAATCCCTACTGACATACCACGTGCCCTAACAAAATCCCAAATGGTATGCAGAATATTCATTTCTTGATGTTTACCGAAATTTGGTGTTTCCTGCAAGCATCTAGCATCATGTGCGGGTTCGACACAGGATTGTTTACTAATACAAAAACTATCCAATCATCAAAATCGACCTCCAGAAACTTTTGAATGAGCTCTTTGAATACTGCTACAACTATAGGCGAGAAAATGGTAGGGGAATTCTTTAGCCCAAAAGGCATGACAGTGTACTGGAAATATCCCCACTCAGTCACAAAGGTTGTCTTGTTGCGGTCTTTAGGTGCTATTCTGATTTGATGGTACCCTGAAAACCCATCAATGAACAAGTATGCTTCCTAACCTCCCACATTATCCAAAATTTCATCAAAGAATGACGTAGGGAAAGGATCATGTATGGAGGCATCATTCAATTTGCGCAAGCCTATGCATATCCTTATCTCTCCTTTATTCTTCTTTTCCTGGACCACAATAGGGCTTACCTAATCTGACTGCTCTACTGGTTCAATGATACCTGCGACCACCATCTTATCTAGTTCCTCCTTGAATTTCTATCTATATTTAGGGTTTAGTCGATAAGTCCGGTGTTTGATAGGGCGTGCATCTTGCTTCAAGGTGATCCTCATAACACCCATATCCTCGACAATCCCTTTTAGCTCAGAGAATTTTTTAGGGAACAGGTCCTGATATTCGGTCAGTAGCTTCGTGATATTTCCAACTGTATCGTCATCCCAGTAATCCTCAATTTTGGCCATCTTGGGCTACTCTTCTGTGCTAATGTTGACTTCCTTCAATTTTAGTGGTTCAGTTACATCCCACTGCCTACAATAGAGGTCCGAAAACTGCACATTCTCCTTTCAAATCTAGGATAGTGATATTTTTTGGGTCCTCGTCATAGTCTTCTACTAAAAAATTTTGGTAGTTGACAATATCCTACATTTACGCATCCCATACTGGCACAACACAATCTTTCCTAGATAAGGACTCATCAAATACCATAACATCTATACCTTGCAGGGCTTCATCGAGTTTCTCAGTTCCTCATACTAAACTAAATGTCATGATGAAATATTCTGTCATTGTACCCCAGTGATGAGTGCACTGGTGTAGGTCTGCATCCAAATACCAGGTTGTGGGGATTGGTCCTAAGGCATGAAAAAAAATATGGACCTATTCATTCCAAGTCCTTTCATTCCATACTTCCATTCAAATAGCCAGGTGCTTGCGTAGATCCCCACGACCAGAGAAGAGTTCCATGGGTGGGTTGACTGGAGGTTCAAATCATAAGATCATCATTTTTCGGCATTCCTCCCAGTCCTGGAAACCCTCCTTATGAGTTTCCAACCAACACATAGGGGTCGCGCGCATAGCCAAGTCAAGTGCCCAAAACCTCTATTCTTCAGGTACATCTACTTCGAATTCTTTAAGAAACTCTGTAACACTACTAGAACCATCAAATTAGTGAATTTCTCTTACCTCTGAGGAGATGAATTTGAAGCTCTTTGTCATCTTAAGGTACCACAACACAGATATGTCATGCAACTGGTTCTGTCAATTTTTTATCTAACCATATGAGTCTGAGAGGAATTCACTATATTTCTCCCAACACGACATGCCCTTAGTCATGGGGTTGATCCAATCATCATATCAGATAGTCAGTTTGTAAATGTGATCAACATTGTCCTCCACGTGCACCAGTTATGTATATCGTTCACCTTCCGTTGGATCTAAGGGGACTATTACCTGCATACCCTTATTCTCAAATATCATGCTTATCCTTTTCAAATTCATGATACCTCCCATGTCAATCGCTCGGTCTAGACCTAAGAGCACAAGGTAAGGGTCTGCATCATCCACAATCTAGATTACTTCAAAATCTGCATAGACTTTAACTCCTGCAATGTCTACGACAACCTTCGGCAACTTGTCTAGTAGAATGATATTCTGCTGGTTAGCCATTCGTAACTGAATAATGGACCACTCTAGCTTGGGTTCTCCCATCTGTTTCCAGGTTTTCTTGGGTAGGACATTGGCATTCGATCCTAAATCAAGGATGAATTTATCCATCTCATACTCTCCAATCTACGTAGTCATATGCATCTCCTGACCAGTCCTTTTTTTCTTATAAATTTTGTTCACAGTTTTAACCACTATTTATGGGGAAAAATTTTCTGCGCAGCTGTCTATTAATTCTTGGAGATTCTCCACCGCCTTCTGGTTGCACAACAGCTTCATACATGCCTGAAGGAACAACTTAACTGCTTCATCTACTTTTGGATCTGCCGAAGTCCTTGAGGTAGATGCTTCATCCTTGGCCATCTCCTTCCGAGCTTCAATGAATGTTTCTTTCTCTTTTTCCATATCTAGGCTTTCATTTTTCTTAGTAGCTCTCCTATTTAGTGGTTCTTTCGTAGATTTTTCCTTAGCTCCTCTGGTGTAAATGCTGCTGTGCATAATCACATTGATACTTGTCCCATCATCTCATGGTTTCGCCTTAACCTGTTCTACATTTTGCGTGGGCAGTTTTTGTTTCTCCCGCATATTTTCTATCAACACCAGACAGTCTTCAATGACATGGTTGAATTGCTTACAATATCTGTAGGATTGGTGCACAGGGTTTGGGAATTCTCTTTCATAATGTCCCACATCCCCACAATTGTAGAAAATTAGTTGCCCTTGTCCTCAACCTACGCTTCTGCCTCTCCCTCCTCCTTGTCCTCTTACAGGGGATCCTCCCAGCCCCGAGGGAGATAGTGGTGATGAAGGGTCAGCCTATGCCCTGTATAGGTTTCCCCTATCTACCATCAGGTTGAGTGTTCGACAGTTGTGCTCTTCATGTCCCATTGACGAGCAGAATCTGCATCATTGTTGTTTCAGTTCTGGAACATAGGAACCTAATTGTGGGCAGTGATCTGTATCATGTATTCCTGCTACGTGATAGTCGGTGCACCACAGTGTGGGGGTACTTGGTCGAGCCACATCTTGAGGGCATAAGGGACTTGGTCCTCCCGCCTGCATATAATCTAAAAATAAAGGGCATTGATCGTTAATGTGGCCTGACACCCTTTAGTGTATGCACCAAACATATGTGCTATCTTATTTACCCTGATCCCTTCACAAGTTTTGAATTTCCAAGTGCATCACCTCTAGCTGGCTCTCAATCTATAGTGTCGCAAATTGAGTATCATCTCTTGGCGCAACTTCTAGCTTCATGGAAATCTAGAGGGCTTATTCCTGAGAGTAAATCTTTTGTTGTCCCATAGGTCCGCTCAAATGTGGTAGCAGCATGGCGAAAAACCACTCCTTGTGTTGTTTTTCCTCATAGAAAAATCCTCCATCACTGATGACCTCATTCAATCGTTGGTCAGCTTCCCAGACATACTCTATAGGTCCCTGCTTAAAATCTTTCAATTCGACCACACATTGAGAGTAGGACTTAGGCTTCTGGAACTGCTACTTTAGGGCATCCTTAATGTTTTATATTCAGGGGTTCACTTGCTGAACAATTTATCCCATGAACTAATCCATGGCCCTTCCTTCAAAGGCTATGGATAGTTGCACCCTCTTGACAACATCATTATTAATATTCTGCGGAGTCCATACTGACTCTGCTAAAAACCAGAACTGATCCATGTCCTCCTCCCCCACACCCTTAAATGTGGGTAGCTTCATGTGCACATCCATATCGTCTATAGGAGGTGGTAGAGGGGGGTAGGAGAATTCTTACCCTTGCTCGAGTTCGATAGTGGCGTAGCTGAGGGGCTGGTTTTTAGGTGCGCAGCCCCACCCTGATTGAGCTCAGGAGAATCCCTTAAAGGACTGTATACCAATCTATCCCCTTCTTGATTAACACAGTAGTATTTACCACTTCGTGTCATGCTTCCACTCTAGTCAAAGGTCATTCACTTGGTGTGGCTGCATAGGATGCCCTTTTCACACAATAGCATCTTAATCAGCAACAACAATGTTTGCAAGAAATTGCCTCGAAACCCTTTGAAAAACCTTCACTCAACTTCAGAATAGGACACAAACTGATTGAATGAAAACTCAGTTACAAATCCTACCAAAACACTATCAACCCAGTGATCTATAGTCCTCATTATTTTTTTATTAGTCTTCTCCAACTATTGGATCAATTCAAGAGTCCAATGTGTGACCCGATCATCTTTCCAACAGATCTGGAACTCTGCCAACCTTGCCAGACACTCCTACAGCTCATGTGCGAAGTTTACAAAGAATATTTCATGCACCTATATGAAAATGTACTTGTTCATCCGCTCTTCAGCAGTCAGATTCTTAATTTGATTCTCTTTTAGGGAAAACTCCTGAATCTACTTTTCAAACCATTCCTTGAGTTCAGGCTTCAATGGTTGCCAATGACCTCGTGGAATTACCCGATATCTCTCTCAAAATTCTCTCCGTCCCAGCAAGGGAACCATTTGTTGGCTTGAGGGGCCTTGACCCAAGTTTGGTTTTAAGGTTTTCCAACAAACCCCTGTACTACTGGCCCTTTCGGCAATGTCTTTCTTGCGTAGGTCAAGGTCTCCCTTGAAGTAGTATGGGAGGGTGCTGGAACCAGGTTTCTGCGCCTTGAGAGAGAGAAATTTAATTGAATTGGGTCCTTTTAGGTCTAACACACCTGTGCTGGAGAAGCCCTAACACAGAAACCCTTAACAATATATTGGCGGAATATCTTCAGTGAAGCTTACAAATCATTAGATAGCATGTTAACAGAAGAAAAACGATTAAATATAACTTGATCTATGCATTCATCCCCTTTTATAATATCGCATCCTCGTGCGCATCAGTGAATCATCAATATTTAGCAAAAATATATAACTTTAGAAATAATGCACAACGTAGCAAATAACCGTAATGCATAAGAGCTAAAATTATCACAAAATAGTCTTTTCATTCATTAATATCTAGTTCCAACTTATAGACTCTATCTACTAGCTCGCGCACACAGCCAGTGAGGTCTGCACACAATAGGACTCAGGGTCTCTTCGCACATAGCCAATAGGAGCCCTTACCCAGAAAATTGACACAAAATATCCACAACTTCATATCCAATCTTCATCCAAAACTTAGCCTACTTCTAGACTCAAATTATCCATCTATTTATATCATATTTAGCCTGCGCTACTCTATGTTCTACAAAATGTGGTTTGTGGACTCTTGGTATACCCCTTGACCCATTATAATTAATTGGGGGCTTTGAACCGCCCCAAATTCCTTGCACTGTACTATATTATTACAAAATATTACAAAAATGTTCCAAAATTGCCACTAGGGGACCCTGCTCCAACAATCCTCTCCCTACGCACACCAAATGACTATATGGTTGGAAATATGGATTTGCACAGCAAGGATGGAGGATGCACAGACAAGTGTGACGTGAGGCAAGTAGATGTGCGCGGAAGGTGGCTATGATTGACCAAGTATGCAGTGATCTGCCAAAGGTCATTGTCCTTGCATTAGCTACACCAATAGCAAAATTAGAGAGCCTGGCCACTGCACTCAAGGCATCGCTCACAGAAATACATATTGTCCGAATAGAGTTCAAGTAACAGATTGTTAAGCTGCAGATGAAGCTCCAGCATGAGACACTGCTGAAGGTCAGAGCACAATGCACGGTAGAGGTAAAGGCAGCTACAAACCGTGTAGCAAATGTAGTAGCAGAATGTGGAACCTTATTGGATGAATCCTTGTGCATTTGGACAATTGTTCAAAATGAACCGATGGTATAGCAGTTGAGAAATGAAGTGTGCATCAAGGAAAAAAAATTCACTAAAATCAGGATAGAGGCCCACACATTAGTAACTTCACAAAGGCTTGCCCGACATCATGAGGGCAAGCTAATCTAGACCAAGATAGAAGACTTGCACCACCGAGAGAAATTGTTGGAAACAAGGATGCAACCTTGGATTGAGGAAGCCCTGCAGCTCTCACCAAATTTGGATGGTGCCCTCAAAATATTGCACCAAACCCAGCAGAGCATCAATTTGGCAGTTGAGGGCCCTACAAAAGCAAATTTGGTTAATGAAGCGTCGAGTGATGAGGTGCAGAGCGTTGAAGTTATCTTACTGCTTAAGATCTCTCTTGAAGCACTAAAAGAAAATATGCAGGAGACCACCCCGCAATGACTCAGGACGAGTCATGAGATTGTATTAGAGCCTGTTGGAGCGGGTTCCCCTTGGGTACATTTTTGGGTTAAATTTTTTATAAGATTTGTTATACATGCTGTGCAAAAGAGCCAAAGGGGCTTTGGGGTGGGTAATGGGTTTAAAGGGAAAACCATGAGTCTCAAACCATGGTTTGAGACCATGGTATGTGCGCATCTATATAGTATAAACATCTAAGGGTTGAGTCAAGTAAGAATCAATATTATGTCAATAATGTACGGTTGTTTAATTTTTTTATCTAAGTTTATGTTTTTGGGAAGAAAGGCTCCTGTTGGCCATGTGCACGGAGACCTAAGTCCTAGTTGTGTGCAGACTCTGCTGGTTGCTTGCACTGAAGGATTGAATGTAGAAAGGCTCTTGCTGACTGTGTGTGGACTCTGCTGGTTGAGTGCACAGAAGGATTGAATGTAGAAAGGCTCTTGCTAGCTATGTGCGTGGAGACCTAAGTCCTGGTTGTGTGTCAACTTCGCTGCTTGTGTGCATGGAAGGTTTGAACGTACAGAATTGAAAATATATTAATAAAGAAGATAGTTTTGATGAACCTAGACTCTTAAGTGATTTGTTGTATCGATTATATGTTATTTTCTTTAATATATGAATCTGTTTTGTGTTACGCATTTACTTCTGTTATTAGTTAATTTCTTTTGTGCGTGAATATCAGTTGATGTTTTATTAATAGATATGATTGAAGTATATTTGAGTATTGTGTGCAAATATATTGAATTATTATCTGATAATATGTGGAATGGTTTGATATTTTGAATGTTCATGCACGCATCTATTATATTATCTTCACTAAGTTTGGTTAGGGCCATTACATCAAAATCTTCCTGAGGGTTCAGAAACCTAGTTTCAGCACCCCCCCATACTGCTTCGGGTGAGACTTTGGTATGCACAAGTAGGTCACTGCCGAAAGGGCCAGTATTTAGATGGTTTTTTTGGTTGCACGATAACTCTGAACCTAGGTTAGGACCCCTCAAGCCAACAGGTACATCAACGTATAAGAATCATTCTAGCTAGAGTTGAGTCATCAATGCACGACCATATCAACTACACATATCATTAAATCATGTAGGGAAATAACCACGTCAACATATACTTGAAAATATGTAAGCACTAATCATGCATATACCATGCATAACCAATCATATACACATGATGACACACTTCCCAAAAACACCATCAACTCTCCTGTGGTGACATCACTAAAACCATGACCAATACCATACAGATGCAACAAGCACATAGACCACAAGTATGAGTAACACATATGAAACAACACAAGTGAATTACCAACACACCACCCATCTAGTCCATGGGTGAACCATGCTTTGATATCACTCAGTGATGCCCTCCTCCCACATCTACCCAAGTAACTAGCCAACGAGGGTAAACATGTGACGAAGAGCAGCTATGATATGATTCAAATCATATGTGACAGTTAAGGAAGTGGAATCGATGGAACAAAATAACAAAAACCTTTTTCACCATCTATAGGACACCCACGAGCCATCCCAACCTTCCAGGAGACTAGCCCCTAAATCAAAATGACCTTTTAGTGCATCAATCCTCCACTCATTCCCTTGACATGGGAAAAAGTGTGATTGGAAACCTCCAGTCACTTGCACATCATGGTTATATGTGAAAATGGGGACTTTTACCAGTAGTTATGATCATGTGACCATAATTTATGTTCCAATTTTTCATGGCCAAGGCTCTGGTCACTACCCATAACTCCATGAAACTTCCAGAACTAAAAGATAACAGTGTAATAATTATACAAATGCAATTAATTGAAGAAGGAATTCATTGGATCCCTACTATCGATGATAGGAATTTAATAAAACATGTCACAACTATGCAATCTACAACTTTAAACAACATATGTGAGCATAGGGGTCTTGTATTTATCTCAGAATCGCTAAGAAGCATTGTTGCCTCATCACATTAACTATATTATTGACTATTAGGTCATAGATTCATTGTTAAATAATTTAAAAATAAAAACATGATGAGAGCCATACATCATCACTGTCATAGAACGCATTCATTGCCATCATATAAATAATAGAAATGACAAGCATAGAAAAACCATATAAGCCACATAATAAGGGGCATATTTACCCATCAATACTATTGGGTGTGTGTATTTCCATGGCTAGAATCAGGCGCGAAGCGGGGGGTAAGAGGGGGGTAAGAGGGGGGTGGTATTCCCCTTATGCGTGTATCGGGCGCAACCCCCTCTGCATGGGGTGTGAGGCAGCGCCTTGTGAAAACAAATTTGGACACTGTATTAGGTGGGCAGACCCATTTATGGTTTTGTGCATAGGTTTTCACATGGTTTTGGGCATGATAGTTTTCTTCTCATGGTACTTTGTAGATATGATCAAAGGAAGTACAAGTATGCTCTAATCCAGGGTTAATGGATTGTGGTTTATGAGTGCTTCGACATGTATATATATGTGTTGTAACATTGAAAGGAATATAATGAAAAATAAAGCTGGTAGTCTTGGTTTTGGGATCCAGGGAAAATCATTATGTATATATGGTTTATGTCTTATGCTCTTGCTATTGTTATATTTTCTATTTTAAGAGTTTGTTTGTATATATTTTTTGTACAAGGTTAAAACATACAAATACAAGAGGAAACAATATCTTATTTCCATAAGAAAAATGCAACCAATTCTAGGAATTCCAAGTACCACCTAACCATGGACATGGTTGAACCAAATCTCTCTTCATCTAGTCACCCTCATGCCATATTCCAAGCATGAATGTGGGATATCATAGAACAAATCCATCGAAACCAAAACAGGGCTTCTAGAGGCCAACCACATTAATCCTCAACCAATGATTCCACCTCACAGTAAAACATCACTAACCATCACAATATTAGTCTCTACCCAAGTTTTTCTAGGCCTCCAGATCATTTGTTCCAACTAGGGCTTCCAGGAGAAGTAACTCAACCCACATCAATCGCTGAGATTCCAGAGAATTTTTTCAACCAAGGCTTCCAAGACTAGTAATTGTCCAACCAGGGCTTCCAAGACTAGTAACTCAACCCACCAATGATTTCCAAAGAATTTTTCCAACCAAGGCTTCCAGGACTAGTAACTCAACCCAAGCTATTACAGGGCCTCTAGAAAATTTTTCCAACGAAGGCTTCTAGGAACTAATAACTCAACCCACATACAAAGGCACAAGAAAACCAACCAGAAAACAAAGTAAAACCCACAAAACCATGGTGATCTAGGAGATGGAAAGGCTAGGAAAAACCACTGTTAATCTGGGAAATCCTCCATGTCAATGAAAGATCATGACCAAGAAACCACATGCATATTCCATGCATAAGAAAAATAGTAAGGAAAACATACATGAAAATCGGTACCCGAAAGAAAAATCCATTGTAGTTGTTGATATTGATGTCCTATTTCACTTTCTTGCTCTTCCTTTGCCTTCTTTCTCCAAAACTCAAAATATGCCACACTCCTCCAAGAGTGCTCCAATAAAAATATAAGTGTTCAAGAGTATGAGAGGGAGAGAGAAAAAAAATGAGAGCTCCAAAACTGAACTAATGGAAATCCATGAATTGATCCTCAAAATCCTTTTTGTTAATGAGGCCTCTATTTTCTTCAATTTTCCATTATTTTCCTTCATTTTCCTCCTCACATGAAACCTGTGACCTTTCACCTTCCTTTTCTCCTATTTTCTATTATTTTCATAAATAAATGTCACTTTGACTTTCCAAAGCCTTAACAATTTCCTTTGCCAATTTCCATTGCCATAATAAACCATATGAAGACCCCACACTAGGATTTTTTTCCCAACATTCAGCTTGGAATATGTGTCCCATGACCAAGGTCTTATTTTACCTTTATTAACTTTCGCATAGATTTTTTTACCAGGGTTGTTACAAGAAATGGATTTCCAAACATCAACATCTTGCAGAGGGAATTGAATTTTGAGTCATTTTCATATATTTGCGGCCATCTAGAGATCTTGTTCTCATAAGTGTTGAGAATTGTGCTTAGTTCCACAACCAAGGGAGAGCACAGGTAGTTTGCGACGTGATTGGTGCTACCCTTCTGTTGGAGTTGGGATCCCCACGAATTAATAAAGCAAGGAAATACTCTGCAGATCGAGGAGTGGAGTGCGCAACGTGGAGACTATTTTGAGTCATATGGGCTTTGGGGTGTGTCAAAGCCCCTTATTATGTAATGGGATGGGATATTTTGTCAACCTTGGACTCCGCCCATGGCTTTGGAGCATGGTATTGAAAAGGCCAAAGCTATATAAGGAGAATATATAGAATTCAAAAGGAAATAGATGAAGGGCTTGAATGATGCATTTAGATGTAAGATTGTTGCTATCATTAGAAAATCAAACATGCAAAGGACATCATGGAATGTCAAGCAGAAGGATCTACAGGGTGGAAAAACATTACTGAATCTGCAAAATTTAACTTTCTCTAAGGTTAAAAGGAAAATTTATTAAGTCACACACATAAGACACTAGCACAAAGAGCTCCGTGTGCCCTTTTCCTTGATAACAGTGCAAGTCTCTGCGACTATCCCTCAATAAGCCACACGGTCCTGGGTATGGAGGAAGGTCACCATCCGGGATCACTTTGCACATTTCAAGAAGAATATTCTCCTCTTGAGGCCACCCAAGGACAGTTGTCTAGAGCCACCTTGAGACCTCAAGTGAGCACACAATGGAATCAACCACCACTCTTGGGTCACTATCCACAATTGTACCAAGAGAGGGAAGAATATTTGAATTTTTCCTATAAAATAACACCATGAGAAGAAAAATTTAGAACACATTGTTATGCTAGCCAAATTTCCCATGAGAAAACCAACAGTGTGTTGTCCAAGTAGCAAAGGAGTGAAGGGATTCATTTGTTGGCCATCCAACATCTCAATCCCAAAGGAGAAGTGCATCATTTTTCCGTTATCTAATAACTCATTCGAGGAGAAGAGAGAGGCTCGCAAACAGCTTAAGGGAAGAGCCCTCCTTGCTTTGAATATTAGAGCTCCATAGCTCTAAGGACTCACTGCGAGTGTTTTAGAGTTATATCCCTTTTTTTACCACTAGTAGCTAATAAAAGGGAATTCATTCTCCGTTGGTATTATTAGTTCATTTACTCGATATTGAGATTGTGTTATATTTGTATTTGTCGTTTCTTGTTTCCTCCTCTTTTATAGTATGCTATGTTTTATAACTAGTTTTTCTACATGTTATGATGCTTCACTAACCATCTAACAACCCATTTTTTCCATATGGAATTGCTTGTAAGCTAGCAATCACTCCTACCAAGAACCATTGCATTTCGTACACCCTCATACTAAACACACCAATACACGACTGGCAACTCAACTTATTTCTCCTCTTAAGCTAAGTGGTTGTTGTTTTATAGAACCTCTTTTCTGCTCTGGATTGCTACAGGGCCAGCTATCCTCCTCCTCATCTTCTCTCATTCACCCTCTGTGAAGAGATTCAGTTAAGGAGAAGTGTAATTTCCATGCACAGGAAAACCACGTGCGTTTAGCTTAGATAAATGCATAGGTCCACATGCCTGTGTAGAAATAACACGCGCGGAATCCAGTGAGCCAGTTTTTCACTGATTTTCTCCATTTTTTTCAAGTGTAAAGTGAATAGCAGCCCAAAATAAATATTCCATCACTATGTACGATGTTTCTTGACTATTAGGACATGTCTTTTAGCTGAAATTTAGCTTAGATATTGCATAGTTCTAATTTTAGTTTATTATCACAAATTCATATAGTTTAATTAGGAGGAAGTAAGTGTTTTTTAAATCCACACATGATATCTGAATGAACTAATTATTGCAAATAGACACCAAACACATAGGTAATTAGCAGGAAGTAAGTGGCCCATATCCACGCATCTTTAGCTAGTTTTCAATTTTTTCAAATTTTTGCATTAATTTTAGTTTAAATTTTGCATTAGGATTCGAGACTAAGATCAAAGTATCTAAGAAGAATTAGGGGAATTTTGAGGTCTAAAATGGGCCTCCTAAGAAAAATGTAGAAAAAAAATAAGCTTTATAAGAACCAATAGGATTCAAGATGATGATGTCAACCATGGGGGATCATTCACTATTTTTGGAGTAAAAAAGTAAAAATATTAAAACATAATAAAATAATAAACCTACTTTTTCAACTCGTATTTTCAACTTATCTCTCTAATTTTTTACTCAAATTTCAAGCAAGAGTACTCATTGGATGCAAAATTTAATTCCTCATCCAAGGAGTACCCATGTTGCATACTTTCGATGGACCCTGCTACACGAAAAAAGAGAAATACATGAAAACGCGTGTTTAAAATCACGTTTTTCATGTATTTCTCATTTTTCATGTAGCAGAGTCCATTGAAAGTATGCAACATGGGTACTCCTTGGATGGGAAATCAAATTATTCATCCAACGAGTGTTTCTGCTAGAAATTTGAGTAAACCCATAGGGAGATAAGTTGAAAATACGAGTTGAAAAAATATTTTTTCCTTTTATCCCTCTAAAATTTGATGATGTAATCAAATATTATTTTATTATTTCCACTATTATTTTATAATTTCATTATGAGTCCCATTTTAGACCTCAAAACTCCCCTAGTGGCAAGTAATCTTTGCTACCCTTGCACCTCCTGGTGATCTTGTGCACGCATATTAATGCTTTGTTTTGATAGTTTGACATCTCCCTATAGTGAAACATCTAGTCTAAATAGGCAAAATTGTAAGCGACCCATTATCCGCGCATAATTTACTTTTTTAAAGGAACAATCAAACATATTTTAATTAGGAGGGAGTGTAAAGGGTCATCGCATATCCACATCCTATAAACATTGTGATTTTACACTTCATCACACACATTGGCACACCATAAGTAAAGTAAGACTCATTAAAATTAACCATTAATGGAAATCATTAAAATCTCCCCACATGGGACACAAAAGAATTAATAGTTCAAGTTAGGACCATTAGGGGTAGGCATCCAATAAGTCGCCATGGTCAGTTTACATTTTTGAAACATAGAAGTTGACTATTTAGGGAGATTTAAATTTGTCTATCTGCCCACGGAAAATAATTCCCAAGCGCCACAGAGACCTGATTCAGAGGGGGTTAAGTTTAGGCCCAATGCGTGTGGTACTATTTGGGGCTACCTAACCCATCTAGTGCTCGGTACTGGTATCTGAATACCAAGAAGCTCAAGACTCGAACAATCATGTGGGACGATGGTACTCTAGTAGCCAAATCTAGGGAATCCTTTCCTATAGGTGAAGGTGCATGCAACACTAGATCCTCTTTCCATTACCTTGGTCGATTCTTCGACCGCTGGAAGGCATCGCCAATTCTTTCAGGATGTTAGCCCCAGTACCCACCAAAAGATATCTTCACAAGGTCTAGTTATGTTTGAGAGTATGAGGAAGATTAGGTCTTCTAGTAATTTTGAGTATCATATGCGAAACATCCAAAACCATTTTTTGATTAATTGATCGCATAGGATCAATTTAAAGGAGAAATTTACCTTTTATTTTTGCTTTGTTTTATGTATTTTATCACATTTTTCTTTGATAATAATCTCTCTCCTCTCATAAAAACTAAAAAATATTTCCAAAATTAAACCAAGTCAACACTATAATGGACCCAACGGGACCTCGTCAATCTAGAAATTTTTTGGACCTCCCCCCATTCGAGGGAGGAGTGCTAGGTCTTTCACCATTCAGGTGTCAAAGGTGACACACAACCACCCTTATTGGTTCATCCTTTATCAGGGCATCTTTAGTTGGGAACCCCCAAGGGTCACCCAACACCACACTTGTGGAAACCCCCTCAGTGTCACCACACACCACTCCTCTCATAAGCCCCAGAGGGTAGAGGAGCGCTACCCATTCGAGGAGCCAACAGAACACATAGCCGTGTACGTCACAGGGTAATATCCCCCATACACAACCAGAACCCTGTGTTTTCACAGTCTACAATGGCACTCAAAACTCAATTACCTTTCCTAGCATCTTTAAACCTACCTGATCTATCAAAGTTAACAAATGATCCCATTGCACACACATGCCCACGAATCTCCCTTCGAACATTCCTAAATTCAAAGGGAAGTAAGTGAAAGACCCTAGAAACCATGTAATGACTTTCTACCTATGGTATTCATCGAACATTATTATTGATGATACTATTTGATTAAGACTATTTCAGTGCACCTTAACCAGGCCAGCCACGAATTGGTATGTGAAGCAGCCTTCTTCTTCGCATGGAACCTTTAGGGCCCTTGCTACTGCATTCCTCCTTGTTGGCTCGAGGGGTCTTGAGCCAAGTTCAAAGGTTAAGGTTTGCCGACAAGCACCTATACTACTGGCCCTTTCGGCAATGACCTGCTTGTGCAGGTCAAAGTCTCACCCGAAGTAGTATGGGAGGGTGCTGGAACCAGGTTTCCGCACCCTGAGAGAGAGTAGGTAATTCAAACTGGTTTCAATAGGAGTTTCAATAAATAAATAGAACACATTTTATCGGATCTAAACAAAAGGCTCGCATCCACATGCACACTATTAGCTATACTCATAGAAAAATATTTTTGCAGCAGATTAAAAAATCACAGATACATTTACCATAACACAGAAAATTCGCAACTTAGTAACAGATACATCATCATATAACTCAATTCCGCATCAGCCATAGCAGGACAAATCCAGATAACAATAAATATCCACAATACTTCCGTACATCTATATCATTACCCAAAAATCCTCTTACATTCCCCAAACTACCGCCTACACACACAGCCAGCAAGGTCCGCACACAGCAGGACAGAGGATCTCCGTGCACACATCCAGTAGGAGTCCTAACCCAAACAACCCTACCATAGATCTAACATTTTTTACTTTGTATCAATCTCTATACATTCCTACCTATGACTCAAAAAAGGTTCATCTATTTATAGCGATTTAGCGTGGTTTGCGGACTCTTGGTATACCCTTGACCCATTTACAATGTGTTAGGGACTTTGACCCACCCCAAAACCCCTGCATTAGACTAAAAAACATAGAATTATACAAAAATAGACAAAATTCATAATCTTTAGGAGACCTTGCTCCAACAATCCCCCAACACAATCTTGTGACTTGTCCCGAGTCACGCTGCCAGTGGGGCTTCAACCTATGCTTGCAATACTCTGATCGCCTCAACTAATGAAGGTAGGATGCCTTCACTTTGGACAGTTGCATTCTGTGCAATGTCAACCAATTTCTCAGACAATGGTCCTTCAGTCGTGACAGTGACAATTTCCAAACTTTGGTTTAGATGCTTGATGGCAACATCCACATCCTGTGAAAGTTTGAGAGCTTCATCAACTCACGGATTGAGTCGGTGCACAGTTGTTGCAAGTGTTGAGCAGGTACCAGAGTGGGAAAGGTGGCTTCGATTGTCTCAAACTCTTCTTCTTTTTGTCACAGGTCCTGTTTTATCCCTCACAAGATCAGATCACGCTGGACCTTAGTCCATAGCTGCATGGCAGTCTCCAGTAGTTGTCTTCCCTGTGTGATCTGCCTCGTGATGACATCCGTGGCTGTGGTGACCAGCACAACTCGTTGGGCCCGGACCTCCAAAGGTGTTTCAGGCTGTAACTTAGCCTGCAGATCTGTGATCTGCTGCTCCATGCATGTCTTGACAACTTGAACTTCATCCCGGGAGGCCTTGAGTGCTACGACCAATTTTTCTACTTTTTCCTAAGGGGTGGCTGATGCCGGGATCTCTGTGAGAACATCTGTGCAGAGTCAGTGAATTGTGTCTTTGAGTTCTATATGCTTCGTGGTGGCGAGGCATACCTCAACATTATTTCCAAGGATGGCTTGTTCCGCTATGCCAAGTTGTTGGTGCACTTTTTGGTCTCGATAGTGGATTTCCTGAAATACAGCGGTGTGGAGACCCTACAAGGCCTCATGGGGGAGTTGAGCTAAGTTCAGTTGGAATACTGTACTGGCCTGGATGTGAAGTCCCAGGTCAAGTGGGCTAAGCACCAAAGCTATGCCACAGAGAGAATAGAGGCGGCTATCATCTGTAACTAGTGCTGCGCTATTGACAGTGGAGGGTGGGCTTACCGGGGTCACACTAATCTACAACATGTCTATTTTTAATTGTAGTGCTCAAAGCTCAACCTAAATTGTGTCGACGATGGCCCATTTTTTTTCTTCCATGGTGGCCCATCTATCCTCCGCATCTAGAGTGACTGCATCAACAATTTGTTCCAGGTATCCGTTATTCAATTTGATTGTTTCATCCCATTCCGCTTGCTGAGATCGCTGCTTTTTGCACGACGTTCTAACCAGCTCACTTGTGTGCTTCATGCTGTAGGGGGGGTGTAGGTCTTCCTGTCTCCAAAATTTCTATACCCAAACCAGTCTATGAGTTCGTTTGGGTCTTCGCCTCAACATCCTTCTACTGTTGTGCATCCTTTTGGGTGGCCGCACTGGTGTCTTCTCTGGTACTCTTGGGCGTACCTCTGATATCCAGGACGATGACAGGGGGTTTGACTTGGGATGTGCTGGTGCTTCCGATGCCCTTCGCGCCAGTTTTGAAGCCAATTTTCCAGTTAGGGGGCTAGAGTGCAATGACATTGTCGATTTCTTCGTCCATCACCATGTAAGGAAGTGAAGTCTAGGTTTTTTCTTTGTGCGATCTAATCTGAAAATTGTGTAGAGTGACCTTAAATGTGGAAATTCCCTTGTATCTGTCATACACGACAGGGGACAACAGTGGTCAGGATTTAATAGCTGTGGCCACGCTACTCTGAAAGAGGACCCAAAACATCTAGTTGTCCTCAAGCCGTTGTGAATCCATGGAATCCCATAAGAGTGCAGAGCAAGCCCCCTCGCACATGTCCGGGGTAATCTCAGGGAGGATGGACTCTGCAGGAGCTTCCCAGGAAACTACTACTATAAGAAACAACAACCAAGAGTAAAAAAAAGGTGCGGACCTACTCCTGGGACTCACGAGCGTTGGTTAGAAACTCATCGCACAAATAATGTGCCCAGTTAAAACATACCCATTTCGCACATTGGCTGGCTAACCAAATGACATAGGCTGGAACAGAGTTGACCTGACACTTCCTCATAATTTTACATGCTAACAAAATGGTGTCCCAACTGCGTACCTTGATCACTGATGTTTTTGATGATAAATCCCCGAGTAATACAGTCCACATGATACTTTTGGCACACCAACTCAGCAGTCTCTACCTCATATTTCTTACCCATGCGCTCTAGGGGGTTCGGGCTGCTCATAGGGAGACCAGTAATCCAATGCACGAGCGCAGTGTCAATGGGGATCCTATCCTGGATCCATAGGCATCCATCATGAATTAGCGTGATAAATTTTCGTGCGAGTCGGTTCGTTACATTATAGTGTCCAAAGTGGGGCATCCTAAGCAGATTTAGGAGCCCAGACCTTGCCAAACCACGTACCCAGTGTTGGGGGAAAACTTTGACCCCATCGACGCCATGAATTGTATCAAGGTATAATTCGGGTTCGAGCTCAAGGAAGGCCTCAAAGTTGGCCAAATAATGATCGTCGAACTTAACTTCATGAAGGCGACCAAAAGGTTCACCTGTGATGGGGACCTCCCCCTGGGTCAGCGACATCTACAGGTAGGTGATTAAGCCATCGAGGTTCTTTAGCATGCACGTCGATGCCCTACGTGGTTGTATGAAGGGGGGTATCCAGTTGATAGGCTCGGCGGGCTGGGCCTCGTCCTGAGCAGCCCTCGGGGATTTCACATTTCGCGGAGAGGTATGGGGCTTTCCTATAGCCCATTTCGTAGGCTTCAAGGGCTTGCCTAAGCCCTGAGATTTTTATTTTCCTTTCCTAGTGGTAGGGCTGGGGGTGGAGAGGATTTCTTCAACTTCAGACTCGACCTCCACCACTAAATATGAACTCAGGGTTGCTACTGTCAAAGGGGGCAGGCTGCTCAGACATGAATGAGATGCTAGCAGCACAGAATTTTTTATAGCACAACTATGTCCAAGAAAAACAGGCTAAGTACAAGCTATTTGAGCAATACGAAACCTGTGTCTGATCTATCTCAACTATTTTATAGCCTTGGGTACTGCCCAATGGTAGGGTAGACTTCACGCGGGACTTACCATCAAGTAAACGGTAAAAAATCTCCCAAAATCGATGCATTAAATACCAGCCGCCCGCTCCATCCAACAGTAATTTTCTCTTTTTACCTGATTTAACTATTTCAACGGCTAGTTTTCACGCCTGGGGTGTGCTCAGCGTACCCCTGCGATCCTAGCGTACCGCTGCACTCCGAGAAATCCTCCCACATTCCTAGCACACTGGATTTACTTTGCGGGGATTCCTACCAACTGGACTTCTATGTTGGCATAACACAACCTTCAAGACCTCTTGCGCCGTCATCTTATTTGCGTAGTGACCCCCTGTTATATCTTCGTAGTTTACATACTTCAGGCCATCATTGCACAGTACTTAATGAGGTATGATGCTGATAAATTCCACCGTTCGATGCACTAACTCCTTCTTTTGTCATACTGAATGTTTGGTAGGTACTATATCTGTGGTCAAGAATAGAGAGATCTTGGTAAAATGTGTATCCACAACCCTACTTGTGAAAAACTATGTATCAGGCAATCCTTCCTCGCCCATCTCATTTCGTGACACGTGATCCCACTCTGTACTCAACTTTCCTGGCTTAACAAAGATTTCCACATCATATTCCTGAAGTAGTAGCCACCTGTAGACGTCCTCCCCCAACACAGTCATATTCCTCGGGCATTCTAAAACCTAATGATTTGTAACCATTTAATAGTGGCATCCTAACAGAGGACGTTAATACTTTTTTAGCTCGTAGGTCAGGGCCAACCCTTCCCTCTTCGTGGTGGCATAGTTTCATTTCGCACCCGACATTTTCTGAATAGTACATGTGATTGTGTGATTACTATCCCCGGTGCCAAGTTGCGTACTACCTACTTCACGGGAGATTCCTGAAGTATCCTTATGAAATATCGTGAGCATCCTGTTCTTGATTTTTTCAAAGCTCTTTTGGCGCATGTCATCCAAATTAAATGAAATATCATGCTTAAGCAGTGTTCTCACAAGTTCAGTGATCAGTGCGTATCCCTGACTGGATTTTCTATAGTAGCCCATATGTCCCAGGGTCTCATGCAATAACTTCGTAGTTGTGGGATTTACCTGTGTGACTGGTGTAATGAGTGTATTATCGATCTCCTCCCTCACCCTCTACATATGATCAGGCCACTTTTCTTCCGGCCGTGCATCTGAGTTGAGAGTGACGTGCGTACCGCCCAAGTTCCTCGTGACCTTCTTAGGTCCTAAACACTTATCTGGATACTCCATGATTAGTTCCATCATCTTTCCTATTGTCCCATCGTCCTAGCAGTTCCCAATCATAACCTGCTTGGGTGGTACTACCAGATTGATGTTAATGCTTCGTGGTTTTAGTGGTTTCATACTAGGTGCCTCATGTATCGAAGGTCCTGCAACTATGCGTTCATCCCCTGATGCTATGATTGAGACCTTGCGCGGATCTATGTCTCAATCTTCCATGGTGGCCTTGTGGAGCTCGACATTATCTTGAATCTGTATTTCCCATGTGGGTCCTCCTCTTACTACGTTGAGGCTAGATTCACCAATCACAACGGTGTCGAGAGTCTGTAGTTCTCCCTCAAGCACCCCCAGTCCTCCCATTAACCAAAATGTCCCCAAGAATTCATCTCTTAGGGTTGTCCACTAACAGGTGCACTGACGCAGCTCCACATCGAGATATCAGGTAGCAAGAATTGGTCCCAAGGCATGAATAAACAAGTGAACACATTCTTTTGTAGTATGATCACACCATCACTCCATCCAAGCGATCAAGTGTTCATGCGGATTCCCTGGGCCTTGGAATCTCTTGACACACACATCGGTTGGAGGTTCAAACCGTAGTACCATCATATCCTGACATTCCTCCCATTCCTGGAATGCCCCCTTATGTGTGTCCCACCAATTTGCAGGCGTTGTGCACAAAGCCCGGTTAAGTGCCCATAGTCTTCGTTCTTTGGCAACCTCAACTTAAGAGGTCTGCAAAAATTCCTTTATACTACCAGAGCCATCAAAGTAGGGTAGTTCTCTTACCTCAGAAGATATATATCGGAAGTCCCTGGTAATTTGTAGGCAGTGCAGTGTAGAGATTTCCTACAATCGATTTTTCCAATATTCTAATTCTTCGTCGGAGTTAGAGACGGATTCGTTGTCCTTCTCCCAGCAAGGCATACCGACGGTCGTGGGGTTGATCTAGTCTTCGTCCTTCGCAGTTAGCTTATAGATGTGGTCCATCCTGTCTTCCTCATTGCTATAGGGTAAAATGCTTGGGTTGTTGGTTATCGTGTATCCCTCTCAGGGATTTCCAGTGCCCGAGGCAGACAGTAAGATTAGCTGTACAGTTCACAAATATGGCATATACATGTTCATATTAACTTAAAACAACTTGATGGAAGGCAATATAAAATTACCTCTTTGACGATATTGGAGTCCCTTGGAGAGCACTAGGCAGCGAAACAAGAGTCCTTCTTCACCAGCTCCAAATCTTAGTCCTGCAATCAATCAAAGCACTCGTGTAATTTCTAACACAACATATATCCTATCAATTAAGCCAATATATAATGAACCTCTAAATTATGCCCATCTGAGCCATTCATATCATACTATGTAAATATTCAAAAAATAATGACAATATTAAGCATCGAATGGACAAAACAGATACCATTTTTATTGATTTTGAAAGAAGGAGGATTACAACCGTCGGTTGTACCAAGCCCTCCTCAGCCTTCCAACCTCTCTATCTCTCAAGTAGTGTAGTCTTAGTCAAAAAGCTCTCTAGGAACCTCTTTGACTCTTGGCCTTCACACTATAACACTATTCTCTACTTCACAAGTATTCAGAACGTTAGAAATCCTTTGACCTTAAACTAAGAGCCTTCAGCTCCTTTTTATAGGAGAGGGAGAAAGCCATTGTTGCCTTTCTCTTTCCACTAGTTTGGAATAGAAAAAACTAAGATGTTTCTTTAATCTCTATGCTTTTGCCTCCTTGGGAGTTCAGTCTTTTATGGCAGTGACCAATAATGAATTGGTGCTTTGCAGTTTCCTTTGTGAACTGACTCTCTTGTGAGGGAAAGTCGGAGATTCAAATCGTTCTCCGCGGGTTTTTCCCTTTTCAAACTTAAAACACAGGTAACGCTTCCCTCTAGTGTAAATAGAGTGTTTCCCTAGCCACTAACGTGGCACATTCACTGATCAGATGCGTTATAAGGCTCTTGTGTTGTTACAGAGAGGCGTTACCTTGGCGGAAATAGGTTTAATTTAGGTCTGTGTATTCCTTCCATATTTGTCTTCTCCTCTGAGCTGATGAGGAGGTATTTTGACCTGTAATAGATGCCCCCTAAAGTGTGAGGTCAGAGATGAAGATGATGGCCGAAATACTTTATAATTTGTGTAGAGATAAAGAGATTGAAAGACTGAGGAAAACCTGAAACAACAACATATGTTAGAAAATATAGTATCTGCCTTGAGTCGGGCATTCCCATGCTCAGTAGCTTAAACAACATGATTTCTCTATAATAGAGATATGAAGAATCTATCCATCGATAAGCATAATGTGGAAGTGTCTATCATAATAGGATCAGGCTGAAGAAGCTGTCTCCATAAACAATATCGCAACTTAGGGAAGGAAACACAACTTTAATGATGTAGTCTTTGCCCCAAGGTCTTGACCACTGATTCACTTAAACTACATATTCCTCAACATGTGAATGAAGGAGTTGTCATCGAACATGTGAGAAATCGTTTGATTACTAGTCGATAATGAAAACTATAAACAGACACGAAGGCGGCCACCGATAATGATGATGGTCCCTAAGATGCACAATACAATATAGCGAGTGTGAATAAAATGAGTTAAAGTCGAACACTCGTAGAATCATTCGACCAAGAGCCAATGATGAAGACCCCTGATCAAACACAAGACTACCTACCACTAATG
Organism: Pinus albicaulis; assembly: GCA_034641835.2. Taxonomy (NCBI): domain Eukaryota; kingdom Viridiplantae; phylum Streptophyta; class Pinopsida; order Pinales; family Pinaceae; genus Pinus; species Pinus albicaulis. The sequence continues at coordinate 126,230 of JAXQQM020091621.1, forward strand.
TCTGCAAGTATCCAGGTACTGATGGTTTTCTGGATCAGATTCATAGATAAGATGTTGAAGTCGATAGGAAGAGATCTGTTGAAAGGTAGGCACTGAGGCGTCCTACATCATTCAACACGAAATGGAAACCAACTGATGTTGTTTATGATTAGAGATAATGAAGAGGAAATGGGGATGTCGGACGACAAATAATTTCTGGCATAATGAGCGGTTCGGTTGATAACAGGAGCAGTAGATAGCGAGATCTGCTTGAAAAATAGAAGGCAGTCTAGCAGGGTACTAGGCAGCTGAAGCTTGATGAACACCAAAGAGTGTGTTAGGATTTTACCGGTGCAGGGACACTGGGAGATGAAGGCTAATACTCATAGATGGTAGGGTTTGGCTAATTGCGAAAGAGTTTTTTGGGAACTGCCATGTTCAAGAATTTTGCTGCCAAATCGACCTTTCTGAAATGTAATAGAGGTAGTATCCATTTTGTCCAAATTTTTCCCCGTCTGATTAAGTTTAACGAGTCCAGACGAGTAAACTTGGTGAATTTTTCATATTTAGAGAGTCTGAAAAATGTCAGAAAAGACAACTCTATGCCCCGTCTGATTAGGTTTAACGAGTCCAGACGAGTAAACTCGGTGAATTTTTCATGCTTAGAGAGTCTGAAAAATATCATAAAAGACAACTCCATGCCCCGTCTGATTAGGTTTAATGAGTCTAGACGAGTAAACTCGGTGAATTTTTCATATTTAGAGAGTCTGAAAAATATCATAAAAGACAACTCCATTGGGGTACCTTTGTCATGTCTTGATAACTGGGCACGGCAAAGGGAGAATAGTAAGCCCAAAACAGTTCATTTTCCGTGAGTTAGTCCATCGAAGCCGGAAAAGTGAGAAATCTATGTTCGATGGATGTCTACCTCATTTTTTTATGAGTATGAGGAGACGGAGTAAACTCAATACTCTTTGTGAAGTTTTAATGAGTCCAACAAAGAAAAAATCGATGCCCTCCGTGAAATTTTAACGAGTCACGTGGAGAAATCTCGATTACTTTTTTAGTTTAAAGAGCTTTGAAAAAGAGAAAAGAATGGCTCCTTACTTTCTGTCATGGTATTTTAACGAGCTCGACAAAGGAAACTCGGGGTTTTTTTAGTTTTATGAGCGAGAAAAAGATTCCTAAAAATAAATCTCAATGCTTCTTCATAGTTTTAATGAGTCTGAAGAAGAAAACTCTAGGTTTTTCGGATTAACGAGCAAGAAAAAGACCATACAAAAAGAACGCTTGATATCAAATTCATATAAGTTTAACGAGTCCGAAGAAGGGAACTCGAGGTTTTTCGGATTAATGAGCAAGAAAAATACCGTAAAAAGAATGCTTGAAATTTCTTGATCTCTTTCTCGTCAATAGAAGGGTCTATGTCGGGAATCTTCTTGTGAGACCAAGCAAACACATTGCGAAATTCTTTGAAAATGGATTTGAAGTGCGCAATTTCCTCAGGATTGCAAGCTTCTCCAATGTGAATATTTCCACGATACCCATTTTGACCGAGATATCAATGAGCATTGTCTTAGAAATATTACCCATGTTCCCTTCTGAATCAATAGTTTGAACAGTCGTATAAGCGGAGGGAACCATCTCAGGTTGGTCAAAAGATGGGATTTCATTTTTTATCGCCTCTGAGTCAATCATCGAAGCGCGATGGTGGAACTCTCCCCAAGGTCATTCTTCTAAAGACATGATCTCTCGAATAGCTTCGTCTGTTGGTCAGAATTCATTGAGGAGATCCTTAGAGAGAACTGTGATGGGAGGGAGGTTTGTACTTTCGGTTGAAACCATAGCAGTGGAGGGTTCAAATGTAATTTGGATGGCTTGGTAGGCCAACTCAGTTGGTGAGAACGACATCTGATCTTCATAGGAATCAATGTCTGAAGGTGCCGGGATGATCCAAGGGTCGATAGAGCCATCCACAGTGGTGGATATCATTGCAACCGTATGTGGGATCTCTAGCGGTAGGGGAGGAAAACAACCCAGTAGGGAAGATGCCTTCAGAAGACCGGTACCAATACTGACATAAGAGTCAGAACCGCCTCCTATTAAGGGTACAGTGCTACTTGGTAACGTGGAATAATCAGGGGTACAGAAGGATAACTGATCCACTGTGACTATTTTCCCACCCAATGGAAATAGGACGAGTCGGAAGACCGAAGAAACAATGGCAGTCATGGCATAAAACCAACTGCGATCGAGCAATAGATTATAGTCGAGATGGCGATCTATGACTTAAACGTCCACGGTTACCGTTTTCCCACTCAGAGTGATGGGAAAGCTAGCAAGGTATCCTTTTGGGAGGAACGCATGGCCATCGAAAGCTTTGAGGGAATTCAATGACGGTGTTAAGGTAGGAGAACCTAAAGCGAGCCAGCAAGCTTGTGACATAACGCAGGTCGAAGCACCTTCGTCTATGACAGCGTGATGGATTTTTCTCCCTTTCGACACAATCTGCACCTGGAATGTGAGTTGGTGTGAGAGGTGAGGTTTATAATTTTCGATATCAAAGACAGCTAGCATGGAATCGTGGGGGTATATTCCACCAATGGCTGAAAGCAAGGCTTTCCTTTGTGCTGGACAGGTTTGTAATACTTCGAGAGCATACATGGCTGACGGTGCCTGCGCCAAATCTTCTGCAATGTTGTAGTTTTGGGCTGCACGTGCAGAGGTGTTATGAGTCATGCGTCGAAGTGTCCCTTTGGGGGGATGAATCACGGGTTCAGTAGTAGGCCGTTCGATATACAAATCGTTGGGCGGCAGTGGATTTGAAATAGTTCCAGGTTCTTGAGCATCTATGGTAGGATTTCCATAAAGCTTGGCTCGAGTTTGAAGTTCAACACTCTCAATGCCATAAATGGCAGATGGTCCTTCGCCGGAAGGATGTGAACCACCATTGCCCTGTTGATGGGGTTGTGGTAGATTTTCAACCATGTCTTGATGTTGCTGCTGCTGATTAGGGAAAGGATTATGAAGAATGGAAGGTGTTCGCCCAGAATCCTTGTTGGCAATAAAATCGGTGCATTCCTGCAGCCGAGGACATTTGTATGTTAAGTGGTCCTCCACACAGATCTTGCAAGGAAATTTCACGGGTTTTTCCTTCCCTTTGTTATTTTTGGCAGCGTTTTTCTAATTAGGGTTATTATGATTATCTGACTGCTCTTCCAAAGAAGACGTCTTTTTCTTGTTCTCCTTATTTTTCCCGCTAGGTTTTTGTGAGGTTTTCACAGAATTCACCTCAGCGGTAGGAAGAGTAGTCATTTGGTGAGGGGCGGTGGCAGCCGAAGATGGCTGGGAGGCTTTCCCCCGAGACTGCTTTGTGGCCACACCGGAGATTGTGCGAACGAGGCTGTCGGCATGCACTCCGATTTTCTGAGTGGCCGGAGGATTTGGGTTACTAGGGGCATGGGGGAGTAGATCGTATAGCGTGCTAGATTGTGATTAGATTAAATCCATATGCTGGGTATGGTGAATACATTGATCTTCTGTAACCGCACCAGAAAGGCCAATGTCTTTAGAGATGTGGGGTAAAAGAGACTTGCAAAACCAATTGGCTAAGAGATGATCTGGGATTGGTGCTTCGACTAGCCTCCTCCTACTTCTCCATTCATGAATATGATCGGAGATGTGGGTGGCGGTGTCTTGGTGCAGCGAGGTTAAAAATTCTGTTCTAGTTTCAAATCTGATTGGTAATTAGAATTTCTTTAGCAACTCCATCGCTAAAGCACCAAAAGTATTGATGGCGGCGCGTGGAAATTCAATGTACCACTTGGAGGCATTGCCTGTAAGGGTGCGGGGAAACAGTCGAAGCCGGACACTATCATCCACCATGGAATTGGATATAGACCATAGATGAAAGGTAGTGATGTGTGCAGTTGGGTCGTCCCCTTGTTTCCTGTCGAACTTCGGGATGTCAGAAGAAATCTTATGCGGTACTGGAGGCCAAAGCGGGTTGTGATTGACGGGGTCGTTAGTCAGTTTATGGATATCGGGAATGTCCAAAGCTGCCAAAAATGGCAATTGTGGATTTTCCCCCGAATCTAACCAAGGTATTATGGGCTGACTACTTAGACCATAGGGTCCACCCATCAACGTGTTACCAGGAGGATAAGTGGAACTTTGATAAAAACTTTCGATAGGTGGAGGAGTAGGGACATACTGTTGCTGTCCATAGGGCATATTGTATTGTGGGGTGAACGGTTGGTTACCCATAGTGTAAAAGTTCCCTTCCATTCCAGATGGAGGTTGGGGTTGGTTAGTCCAAATGGATGCAATAGAGTTTCCCGGAGGCATGCTACTACTTGCATAGTTTGGAAAAGACATAGACCCTACTCTTATATTTGAACCACTTAAGGGAAAAGTATTGACAAGAGGTTGTCCCATTTGTCCTAAGGATTAAAGGGGAAGTGAAATGTTCCCTGCTACCTACGTGCTGGTGACACTGCCCCATGGTATAGTGGCCAAGGGGTTTGAACTCAACAGAGGGTTCCAACTGAAAGGGTTGCTAAAAGGCACCGAAGTAGTCATACTCGTGGGAGGAGCTACCGTGGGTCCCAACGTGGTCACGGTAGAAGTAGATGTCGAAGGATTCGGTAAGCTACTGACAGTTGTGATGACCGTAGGGTTGGGAGTAGGTATATGTTGACTACTGGGGTTACCTAGTGATGGCATATAAATGACCACTGGCGGGGAGGGTGGTGGCGAACTTGGGATGGTTGCCATTGGCATCGACCCTGTGGATGTTGGTGGTGAAATGGATGTTTGTGCGGCCGAAGACATATCTTGGTGTGGTGGAATCTGAATTATCACATGCCCCAACAGATCAGTGAGCGGAGGATTGTAATGAGGTACAACCCCTTTAGTGAAAGGTCCTCCGGAAATTCTGGATGATATGAGGCTATGTAAAAATCAAGATTAGTCAGAAGAGACTGCTCTTCCATAGAAGGCACGGGTTCACCAAGGTTCAGTTCTTCCTCAATATTTAGAGGAGGTAGACCTTGCTGTCATCGAGACAGACGACGTGGGTCGGAGGATGCCACGGTGACCTGCTTAATTTAAATTTTTTTTAATAAATTGTGATGTATTATAAAGTCTCAATGACAGTAACCAAACACCTAAAAAAGAAAAAAAGACTTTCTAAAATCAATCAGCAAGCAGCCAGAATAGGGTGCCCTGTCTGAGTACTACCGTTTGCTGGTGATGAAATCCAGTATCACAATAGTATACAGAGAGGATTGGTTGAAAGTATAGTTACGGTCACTCTAGAGCTTCGCCCGAACCTCAGATGATAGGTGTAAGCACTCTCGTGAAGACGAGTACCCTCCTAAATACTAAAGATAGAGTGGGTCCGTCTGTTTCAGGTACCAGGACAGCCCGTCCCAGTCACCTTGTCTAAGTCCCTAAAAATTTTGGCCACTAAAGATACCTCAAATCACAGACATCATCAGGGGGGTCCACGGTCAAGGACAGTATGCTATATGGATAGAATACCTAGATCCTTGATCTAGTTTCAACATCCCCGAAGGGAACCCAAATATATAACACACCCACCGGATGTAGTCGAAGGTGGGCTACCTTCTTGTGCACCCAAGTGTTGTATCGCGCTGAGCTCCGGTAAAGGAATGGTCCTGATAATATGAGTGCAGTAGGATTTTGCTTGTTAATGACTCTAGTTTCAAGTTTTGAGATCTTGGGTGATTTTCTCACTGTTCCTAATCCAAGATCCTAGCTTGAACAACTGTTTGCGTGAGCTCAAAAAAGAGTAATGTGATTGATTTTATTATCACTTGATTCTTAGTGTACTTGCTTATTAGTCTTGCGGAGGGGGAGTGGACGTATGAAATGTAATGAGACTCTGACTCAAGAAACCATGCAAAACATGATCTAAATATTCAATTCGATGAAGAGTATTTCTATAAGGAGAGGTTTCTTTTCAAAATCCATGCACTAACATTCAAATAACATAGTTCAGCTTTAAATATTCAGACTTCTATCTACCTCTTCTTAACAGTCTATGAAATGAAAATTTCAGAATTAACTCAGCTAGATGCAGAAAAAACTAAAAAAAAAAAAATTCTTCTGTAAAAAGTAAATGCTTTTGACGCTAACTTTTCAAACAAGAGCAAACAAACAGAAATGCCAGCTTAGTAAACAAGCACAGGGATTCAGTCAAGGAGATATACTGATGGCCAAAAAACTCTGTAGCTAAAACACAATCACAGTAGTGAACAACAAGTTTCGACTGAGTAACGCACTGTCTCTGAGTAAAGACAACGTTAATCCAGAGACTAACGCACTATATTTAAGAAGAGCCCGCGTTATAACGCACTGGAAAGCCTACAGGGGTAGCGTTAGCCAGGGAAAAATTCTTCAGATGGTCAAACAGAAATAGGATTGAACTCTACAAACTTTTGAAATTTTTACTGGGCATAAGTACAGGTCAGAAGGATCTGTGAATAGAGGAAAGAAGAAAGGAGGAAAGAAATAGTCTAGAAACTATGGGGAAACTCCCCAGCGGAGTTGCCAATTTTTCTATAGGGTAAAATTATTGGGTTTTTGGTTATCCTATATCCCTCTCAGGGCTTTCCGGTGCCCGAGGCAGATAGTAAGATTAGTTGTACAATTCACAAAGATGGTGTTGAGCCCAAAAGATGTTCTTCTCTTTCACCACATTCTACTTCATTGTCTTTGTCCCTCATCAATTACATGCTTAAATGATCAATAAGATTAATTAAAATTTCTTTAAGAATTTATATAATGACTAACTTGTTATATTTTCATGATTTTGTTGGTGTAGTAATTTTTGGCTAAGACTTGGCTACAGAATACATGCATTCCATAGCCAGTCGTCTGTTCTGCAGCTATCCTCATGTTTATGTAGGTTCCAGGTGTCACTGCAAAGAAAAAGGCATATGGGTGAAATCCACAACACTGCCCCATCATCTCTTTCTCCCCATGAAGTTTGAGTTAAAGTCTCCAAGTGGTTATGCACGTAGAAGAGAAGCAGTTTCCTATCAAAACACGGACTCTACAGATGTCTGCAGTAAAGCACAAGACTGTTAATAAGAGTTTTAATTTGATTAGAAGTGGGAAAGACACTTATCCCTATTTTTCTCAAGAGTAGTTATGTAATTTCATTATAAGTATGACTCGGGAGACCGAGAAATTGGTTGGTTAGATTTTGTTTTTGTTGCTAGATCTCAGAGAACCGTGATACTCTGTTTTGAAATATTTATCCTTTAATGAAAGAAGCATCACTTTATTGCACGAGATGAGTCAATCTTGAGTAGATTTGTGTGCTAATCCGGTGGTAGAGGGCCCCTGCTACCTGAGAAGCTTTGTTCATAAGATTTAGATAAGTAACTTAGCCTCGTTTCATTCCTAGTTCAATTGACTTTATGAACTTTGCGTTTTTATTTCACTTGCATTGGATGCTACAATTTAGTCTCGTCCTTACGTATTATTCCAAAATATCACTAATGTCAAATGAGGTGTAACTGTAGTATTTTAGGAGTTAATTTTACGTTCTTGTGCTCAATTACATCAGTTTTTACAGCTAGTCATGATCTTATAAACTCTTCCAAAATATCACTAATTTCGGATGAGACATAGTTGTGGTGTTTTAGAGCTTTGTTGTATTTTGTTGAATTTTATGCTTTCATGCTCATTTACATAACATGTTGCAGCTAGTACTATTCTACAAACTATTCCAAAATACCACTAATTCTGAATGAGACAAAGCTAAAACATTTCAGTGATTAGTTGCATCTTTAGTCTAGTTGTAATACTCTGGAGGTAGATGTTACTCTAGTTTAATTCTGTCACCGTGTTTCAAGTTTGATAATGGCACTCTAGTATAACTGTTAGTATGAATCCTTTGTCGAAGTGTACGAAAAAATACCACTTTAGCTACGCATAACTAATAGCCCTAACATCAAATGTGGCTGCCAATATCTTCAGATCTGCGGTTAGTTGATCAAGACAAGAGCTGCAAAAAACCAGATCTATGCATAGAAAGACATTAAGCAGTAAAAAGAAGGGTTTGCTCCATATATCCAATAGACAAGACAAGAACAATTTTTAAAAGAATTTTTTGTATTAAGGGCACCTGGGAGGAAAACAAGAAGATGTTTCCAATTCTCCTCAATGGGTTGGGTTCTTGGAAATCCTTAGCACTTCAGATCTAGCATTTCTCTCTCCTGTTGGTGTAGAAAACCTAGACAAAGATAGAACTCAAATGGAGCTCACACAACAAATAATGGAAAATATGACAATGATAATGGCTCAAAGTCAGACCAAGGGTATAGATCCAGAGTGATCTAATAGGAAACAAAAGGTGAAGAATGATGGGGAAAACCCTCCTATTTATAACAAAATATTGGGTCATTCTAGATCTTGGTGCATGATTAAAATAATGTTAACCAAATCTAGATCCACCCTTTATGGAATATTTTATTATATTTGTTGGAGGGAAAGGGTCTTTGACTTGGGTCAAATCCAACTTTAACTATCGATAATAAATAAATAAATGATTTATTTATCTTTTAAGAGGAAGTGGTTGAAAGGATAATCAAATAAATAATGATTTATTTGATTAATGGTGGTTGATTTGGTCATATTTAACAAGGAATAATATCTAAATAAGATTTAAATAATTATTCCTAGAAAATAATAAGATAACTATGGGTTTATCTCATTAATTTCTTTGTTTTTGGGTTAAACATGACTGGGAATAATTATTAAATTATGGTTTAATTAATTATTCCATGAGGAAAATCAAACAAATATAGGTTTGTTTAATATTTCCTTTTGGGGTTTCCTATTTAGACCATAAACAACCTAATAAATGTGGTTTATTATGTTATTTTACATAGTGAGAGCAATTTTACTTAGGGTAAAATTGGTCTTACATGGTGTAATTGGGTCCATCTAATGATAGTAGGTTAGATGACCAAAAAATGGTGTAACAGATTGCCCCCCAGCGTGCCCCGGTGCGAGTGTTGGGAAAAATTGTATGAGCCGAAATTACATTGTAGAACTCAATCACGGAGACATCAAAGGAAGTCAAAGAGAAGTGTGAGGTAGATAGTGTGCTGAAGGACTAGACCCTGAGGAGACGAGACTCGCGGGTGCAACAAGTCTCTTTTTATGAGAGGGTACCTGTGCTGAAGGCGGCGGGGGAGGCATACCTATGCCCGCCGAGACAAAGTACAAAAGAATAGTGTGTCCAGTAAACAAGGGACCGAACCATAAAGTACAACTGGCATAAGCATGAGCCAGATAAAAATACAATGAGGAATCCCACATACATGTTGTGCCTGGGATAACAGCCAGGGCTTGTACAATAATATCTGAGTACATGAGATACGAATACAACCCAAATGCCCCCTGTAAATGGGGAAGGGCTCACAAAATCTGACTGATACATGCAAGTCGAAGAGGCGCTGCAAGTGGCTACGGCCAACATCATCAAATATCTGGAGCTGCATCGAAGGCTGCAAAGAAGAGGTCATCCGGGCATGTGAGGGGCTACCTGCAGGGCCACCCCCTCATGAGGGTTGAGACATCTCACACACACCCGGGAATCACGGAAACGATGCATCGAACCATCGTATACGGGATGCCGATCATGCTGAAAGGAGCTGGAGTGGAGAAACAATCAAGTCAAAGGGAAATGAGAGATTCCTTTGCCTGATCCAAGGCCCTGAATAAGAGTGGAAGCTGGAACCAAGGTACATCGCCCTCTAGACCTGTCTTCTGGAATGAAGGAGCTGATGTCGACAAAAGGAGGTCCGCCATAGGTGAGGCAATGAGAGATCCTCAACTAAGGCACGAGAGAAAACTAATACCAATGATGATGGTGGAATGGATGGGACTGAGTAGCGAATGGACGAATTCCCTTGCTAGAGCATAAAGGGCATGAATGACATGGCAGCGACTGACACAATATCATCAGGGATAAGGGACAGCGGGACTGAAGGCCATAATGTGTGACACAAGAGAGAAACCAAGCAATGAGGGGTGGAGGACTATATTGGGGTACAAAGGGACTCGAGATAGACTCCATGAATGCGATGATGACTCCACTTGGATGCTCTAAACAAGGGTGACTCGATGGTGCTGCCACACAGTAAAGGTCCAATGGGGGACCATGAAAACATGAGTACAAGATGGTAACTCATGAAGAAAATCAACACAAACAAAGACAAGTAAGGAGGCAAAGTGGTGCCCCAAGTACAAGTGTTGTAAGTGAAGAAATGTGATTTTAAGGAGAGGTGAAGTGACCCATCTTGGAAAAAATGTGTCCTGGTGAAGTATCAAATCACAAAAAACTAACAGATACCCATTTGAGGGCTCGGTGAGAGCTTTCCAACGGTGCAGACGGTTTGTCAAACGGAGCTACGGTATGGTCGCAGCAGGCGAAAGAAGAAACAAGGGTTCACTTTTAATAAGGCAGTTTTCCCTCCAAATCCACTCATTCGCTAGTGTTGCTGTGGTGAATGTAGAGAGGAGAGAATGCCCTAATTATTGCAGCGAGCATAGCGGAAAAACCGACCATTGGAATCGAGATCCGTTAGTTGCAAGTAAGAGGCCTAACCTTACTCTTTCATTTTGATGGATTGAAAGTTCAGATTATGGCCCAGAATCTCAGGAATAGCCCCCTTTGCATATTTTCGGCCGGGTCGCACTTTTTGGGAACAAATCTGCAACCTGGGACGCAGGTTTTGAGCCAAAATGTGCGACCTGCCCTAGGATTGGGCAAAAAAGTGCGACCTGGAAGATGAGGGGGTTTTAGTGCTGTTTGATGGCTGAGATTTGGGTTTTTTGTGTTTAGTTACAGTATTCCCTATCTGTATACTGAAAAAGATGATGTTTTTGTGTAGATATGGTAGATATATAGGTTAACTAGAGAGAGAGAGACCTGGCTACATTACGAGCAGAGATCCAGGCAGATCAGGGTGTCCGTCGTTTGTTGGCTAGGTTTGGGGTTCTAAAGTTTTTGGGGAACCCTTTGATGAGAGCTGGAGAGCCCTTGTTGGCCCGGATTATCAGTTATTTGGATCCAGAGCATGAGGTCTTTGTAGTGCAGGGACACAGAATCAAACTGACAGTCTAGGATGTGTATTTTCGGACAAGTCTCTCGCCACTTGGGATGGTGGGAAATACGCAGCTAGTTTTACCGCGGGGGCAGAACATCATGGAGTTTGTGGAGTGGCATTGTCGACCAGGTCTCCAAGTCAAAGGGACACGGATACCGATCGGGGACCTAGAGAGACTGGAGACCCGTGTAGTGGCCGCAGCGGTGCTGCGGATCCTGGGCAACCAGGCGTTCCATCACATCACTGGGGGGCAGATGATGATCGTAGAGAGTGTGTTGAGTGGGACCTACTATGGGTGGGCCCAAATGATGTTGGTGTCGTTAAAATGACAGTTGTCGCTTTGCAAGGGGCAAGTGAACCATGATTGCTCGTATGGGACTTTATTGTGTTCCTTCTTTTTTGAGAAGATCCCGACCTTACGACCTCGTATACAGCTCCTAGATGGGGGCCCTAGAGAGCCCAGGATGCGCCGATGGGGGCGGATATTGTGCAGAGGAGGAGGAGCGGCGGTTGGACGAGTGTTTTGACCTGAGTTCTTTGCCCATTGGGATCAGATGCCGTTATACATAGACGACTATCCCTATAGTGGAATGAGTTATTGTCGGGATCCAGACCTACCACTTCCGCCTAGTCGAGTATGGGGACCCGATGGTAAGTGATAAGTAACTATTCCTTCTTGGGCATGTTAAAGTTAGTGAATAGTAGATAGGGTACTTATTCATGTACTTTTGGTATGCAGATATAGCTCCGGTAAAACCGGATGGATATATGGGACGACCAGTAGCATCTGGAGTTGCAGGTCCGAGTGGGTCGAGAGAAGCGCGTAATGAGGATGCGGCCGCCCTTCTGGAGGACATCCACGGTAGATGCAAGAGGTTGCTGACCGGAGTGTCAGAGTGCGGGTGGCAAGACTTAGACGACCAGTACATAGAGCCATGCATTGGTCTACCCTCGGAATGGCGAGGTGTTATGCGGCGCATGGCGATGGCCAGTCAGGGGATACGTGATCTACAGGCTGCAGGAGCAGAGCCATTGGCTCGGGATCCACCAGATAGTGATTAGGTGTGGGGCATGTGGTGCCCCCCAGTGTGTATGTAGGGGTAGGTGGTGCCCCCAGTTTTGAGTTTGTTGTAACATGCTATGGGCATGTCATATGTATCAGAGTAGATGGAATCTAAACACATGTTTTGCAACACATATTATAGATATGCATCTTTTTTAATGGTTATGAATGTTATTGTCTTGTATGAAATGCATGTGATAAATGCCAATCTAGAACATGGTTTGCAATGCTATCTACATAGTGATTTTTTTCTCGAGGTACATGGTTGAAGGTTATGGTTTCAAATTCACGTATCAAGAGTTTCACTCGTAGATATCGTCTAAACAGCACAGGATTATGCACATGATAGACACCATTTAGTTGCATGATAAGAAGTAGGGAATCTAAATGAACATGCAAATGGAGGATGCAATGAGAGAGGGCATCGACTAAGAGGCCACGCACTGCGTCATATTCAGCCTGATTATTGGTGGCAAGACCAATGCATACCCCGTTGGAGAGAACAAGGGCATGCAAGGGGGTGAAAATGACCCAACCTGCCGAGGCTAGATTCCGGGAATAACGACTTGCACCATCGGTGTAACCGATATAGGGTGAGGACGGGAGGTCCTGCGGAGTAGTGTTACAAGACAAAAAATGGGGGGAGGAGGGACAATGACGGCAGCGTGAGCATACAGAAGACATCGAGCGGCAACTGCGGGAGGGAGTGCAATGAGCAGGATGGCTATGACTCATATACAAGCTAGAGGGTGGTATATGAGGGCTATAGGAGGTATGGCGGGGACTCGGGCTGCAGAGGTCAACAGAGATACGAGTGGAGTTATCTCATGTATGAACAGAAAATAGGGGGTCAAAGGTGGAAAAGACACCACATGACACGGAAAAGGTACCTAAATCATCCGTGGGGGAAGAAAGGCTCGCATACGGATCATCACAGAGAATGACAGAAGAACAGGGAAACAAAGGGTTAAAAGATGGGGAGCCCAGGGTGGTCGCTGAAGGGGGGTCAAGCGAAACAGCAGGGGAGGATTCAATGGGAATGTGCTCCAAGGGTCGCACAGAGGATGATAGGTAAAGAATGGTCATAATAGACTCCATCATCTGAACATCAGGGGAGGGAATGTCGATGGGAGCAGGGGGATCCTCAAGCTGGCCCGAAGCATACTACGCGAGTATGGGAGAGGCGGATTGATTTTGTTTAACCTCATACTCTCAGACTACTTCTAAAGAGGCGCGGTAATGCGTCAGGTGAGCACAATGGTGGGAGTAATGGCCATGGACAACGCACAAAGCATAGGGTTTGCTAGTGCGAATAGTTTTTGGGTTCTTGGTTACGGACGAGGATGGAAGAGAAGGGTCAGAGACCGTAGACTCAGGGAATGCTACTTTAACCATGGGTTGAATGCGGGGCAACTCGGGACAAGTATGGGTGGCGTGACCGATGACATCACACAAGGCACAAGGCTTTGGGGGCGGAGGAGGAGCAGGGTCAGTCGGGGTGGCCTTGTCTTTGGATGCCCCCTTACGAGCTTTGCCTTTCTTTCCTAGAGCTGTCACCACAGGGGTAGGGTCCTGGGGAGGTGCAGGGGGCATGGTAGCAATGGAGGAAGCAAGGGGGACCGGTTGAACCGGTGTCAAAGCAAGATAGGGTTTGGGGTGACCAGGAGGGGTAGCAGCTGGAGGGTCAAGGTACTAGATGGGTATACCCAGAGTCAGGTTAGGGAGAGAGAGGGTGGCCATGACGAGGACCGAATAGACTCCGGGAGGGGGAGCCAGAAAAGGTATCTGACCAGCGGGGTAATGACCAGGAGGGACGGCTCCGAGATGGTTAAGGCCTGGGGGAACTGATCTAGGGGGATAAATGGGTTCAGGGATACCAGCTATTGGAGAAAGGCCAGAAGGAGGAGGTCTGAATAGCGGAGATGAAGGGCTAGGAGCGGGTTGCGGTGGGCGAGGTTGCAGCTGAGGTTGCTGACTAGCCGAAGCGGGCCACTTAAGGGCAGCCCGAGACAATTGCATCATGCAAACATTCGATAAGATGGGATCAGAGATAGGAGGAGGAGGGAGACCAGGAAAATTTCCAAGCAAAGAGGAGTCTTTATAGATGCTAGGAGAGACAATGGTCAAGGAATCGACGGTTTGCTTATTGGCTACAGAAGAGATAGTCGTCTCAGGGGAGGTCTGAGACTTTGGCCCATGATAAGTCAACTGGTCGATGGTGACTATCTTTCCATTGTGAGGAAAAGCCATCTTGCGAAAAACCGCGGATGGGACAGCAGACATGGCATAGGTGTAGCTTCGCCCCAATAGAATGTTGTAATCGAGAGGGGCGTCGATGACTTCGACGTCAACGCAAACAGTCTTGCCCACAAGGGTGATAGGACAATTACGGAAAAGGCCAATGCTGAGGCGTGGGTCGTCCCACGCTCGAAGGGTGATCGGGAAAGGGGCCAAGTCGTGAGATCCGGTTGCTTCCAAACCGGCGGACATCACATAGGTGGATGCCCCCTCACCTACCATAAGAATTCAGGAAACGTTGGCATTCCGAATTTTGACTGGGATTTGGAAGGCGACGGAAGCAGGAAGAGGAGGATGTTCTGATTGATGGGCGTCGAAAACAATCATTTGGTCATCAGCAGGATCTACAGCACCCACGAAAGATAGCAGAGCCTTATTTTGGGAAGGGCATGACTAGAGGAGTTCCAATGTGGAAATGGCAGCAGGAGATTGCGCCAAATCATCTACTATGCTATACGAATGAGCAGCTCGACCAGAAGCGGCATTTCGACGTAATGGTCCCTTAGGAATCTTGGCATGAACCTCAACTTTGGGTTGAGGGATAAGTAAGGGGCCATTGGATGTTGAAAGAGGCTCTGTAGAACCGGAAGAAGGGGACTCGGGGGCCGACTGAGCGGGAGGCTTGGGGTACTGGTGAGACCGAGTTTGAAGGTGAAGGTCGACGGTTGGGGATGGATCAGAGTTCATCATGAGGATCTGGTAATCGGAGGAACCAGAAGAGGAAGGTTGAGTGGCTGCCTGTCCGTCAGGTGGTTGGGCAGCCACGAATCCTTGTTGGGGGAAAGGATCGGTAAACACAGCCGGTTGAGTAGAGGCCACATTAGGAGGAGCGTGAGGGGAGGCATGTTTTCCTCGCAATGTGGCTTGAGATTCCCACATCTGCCACATCTGTGGTAAAAGGGGACAATCATGAGTGTAATGACCGTAAACACCGCAACACGAACAAGGCTTATTGGTGCGAATAGGTATGTCCGGCTTGGGCTGAGTGCCCTGTTGCTGGTTAGCAGCGTTAGAGTCAAAACTTTGAGGATTGGGTCCACGAGTACCAGGGGAAGATTGATTTTGATTGCCTTTCCGCCTTCTTTGTGAGGAAGGGGGATTAGTCGTGCCCTGCTGTGCAAATACTTGCCCTGGAGGGGGTTGTAGGTGCTGTTGCGGGGTTGGAGGAGGCAAGGGAGGTGGAAGCGCATATGCTGGAGGAGCTAGCGCACCAGGCTGTGGATAAGGGTAATGGTTAGGTTGGGAAACATTGAGGTAAGCAGGAGGTTGGGAAAAAGGATGAGGCATGCCGTATCCTGGATACATGCTACCTGGAGGGGGAAAAGTGCTAGAGGTGCTGGCCCCTCCCTGAGGGAGACCATAGCCCATAGGAGGTTGAGCATATGGATGAGAAAGGGCTCCAATGATACCATTGGCGAAATGAGATGCCCTCGGGGTGTTAGCGCCTCTGGCCCTGGGGAGGTCAGGAAGGATGGTATAAACATAACCAGACTTAGCATAGATCAGGTCATACTTCAAGGGTATTTGGAGGGCGGCTTCTTCGGTTTGAGGGAAATGGGAGGCGACATCTTTGCCGATAGGAGCTAAGAGAGTGCGAAGGAACCAGTCCATATAAACCCGATTTTCGAAGGGGGGAGCTTGACATAAGCTCCGTCTTCTTTGCCATTCCTGGACATGGGTAGAAAGGTGGGTCGAAGAGGTTTGCTTGAAGGAGGTCAAAAGCTTCGTGCCAGTATCGTATCGGAGATGGAGCTGGAAATAAGATAAAAAGGCTTGGGCAATGGTCACAAAGGTGGTATGGGAAGAGGTGGCTTGGTCAACATACCATTTAGAAGCTTCGCCGGTAAGCGTGCATTGGAACAACCGAAGACGGATGGAATCGTCGGTAATGGAATTGGAGGAACACCACATGTGGAAAGATCAGACATGGTTGGTTGGATCTTCTCCAGCAAGGCCTTCGAACTTAGGGATGTCGGAGGGGAGCTTGGTTGGCATAGCAGGCCAACCAACATCGTGGCGGATAGGGTCATTGATCAACTGATTGAAATCGGGGAGGCTAAGGCCTGCGATGTACGGTAGCAAGGGTGTGGCCGAGGTAGTTCCTGTGGCGGTTCCGCTAGTAGTAGTTCCGGCATTAGGGCCGGGATTACCGCTAGCGTTAGGCCCTGGACCAGACATAGTGAAGGTGAAAGGGGGAGAACCAGAAGTAAAAAGAGAACCCAATGAATCAGAAGAGGAGTCAGAATGCGGACTTGGAGGAGGACTGGCTCGACGACGGCGGGACGGAGCAGGTCGACCAAACGGAAACTGAGGGTGAAGGCCAAGAAGTCTCCGGGAGGTGCACCTTGGGGGCGTAATGGTGACAACACAAACACAGCACGAGGGGAAGAAGAATGACCGACAAAGGCAGGGAGGTGCAGAATCAAGTGATTACAATGTCGAAACAAGGGCAAAAAGGTGCAGTGTCAATTGATTTTAAAGTCTTTGCCTGGTGGTGTAAACCAGACTCTTCTTCACTTAGGGTGAGTGTGTGGCGTGCGTTAATTTTAATTTTTAAACCCTTTTCGTTTTGAGAGAAAGAGAAAAAGTGTGCTGCGTAACTGAAAATAATGCTGCAAAAACAATATATAATGCTGAAATAACAGAAAATTAACAGCTACTAGTGCATCGATTCAACCCAACAAGGCGGGTCTCTCAAAACTAATCTAAAAGAGGGAAAAAAATATAGTCAAAACACACTAAAAAGAGGCCAATAGATTTAGGGTCAAAAGGGACAGGAATCTAAAGGAGAAAGCTGCTAAAAAGAGGTGCAGATCACAGCCAAGAGGCAGAGGCAAGGTGGCTGGAAAATAGGAGGAAATCAGCAAAAAGAAGAGAGGACAGGAAGGAGGTCCTACAAGGAGGTCCAAAAAAAGCTATAAGAGGTGGTTTGAAAGGAAGAAGAGCTGATTTAAAGGGATCTGAGAATGAGGTAACAGATCTGAAAAAGGGAAGGCTGAAACTCTGAAAAATTAGACACCTGAAACAGCTAAAACTTTTCCACCAAAAGTGGAGGATACTGAAGCCCTAGGGGGCTAAGTTCCCACTTAGATGAGCAAAACATATCAGAAACAGGTCGAAACGGGCGGAGACAGAGGCTGGAAAACCCTGACAGAAGCTTCAGCAAAACCCAGAAAAATTGCAGAAAAATAGCAGAAAAAAGCACCGGTCGCAGGTTCTGACCTGTTTTCCTGTTCAGGTCGCAGAAAAGGGGCTGAAAAGTGCGACCTGGAGTATAGGTCGCATTTTTTGGGCTGAAAAGTGCGACCTCCAACTCCGGTTGTCCCGGCGACAGATTTGCGGAAAAGTTGCCGTCTCAGTTGCGGCTGATGTCTGTCACCTGCGCAATAGGGCCAGAAACACGCGGAAGTTAGAAATTTTAATGTTTTAGGGTTTTATGTGAGAAAAACAACATAAAAATAGGAAGAAAAAACAGCTGAAAAGAAACCCTAGGGTCTGAAGTAGCTGGATATGCAGGAATATGAAAAACGACAGCGGTCGTAATTGAAAACCCATGTGGAGTCGCCAGTTGTTAGTATGAATCTTTTGTCGAAGCGTACGAAAAAAGACCACTTTAGCTACGCATAACTTATAGCCCTAACATCAAATGTGGCTGCCAATATCTTCAGATCTGCAGTTAGTTGATCAAGACAAGTGCTGTAAAAAACCAGATCTATACATAGAAAGACATTAAGCAGTAAAATCAAGAGTTTGCTCCATGCATCCAATAGACAAGACAAGAACAATGCTTTTTTTTTTTGAAAGAATTTTTGTATTAAGGGCACCTAGGAGGAAAACAAGAAGGTGTATCCAATTCTCCTCAATGGGATGGGTTCTTGGAAGTCCTCAGCACTTCAGATCTAGAATCTCTCTCTCTTGTTGGTGTAGAAAACTCAGACAAAGATAGAACTCAAAGGGAGCTCACACAGCAAATAATGTAGAAAAATGTGACCAAGTGTATAGATCCAGAGTGATCTAATAGGCAACAAAAGGTGAAGAATGATAGGAAAACCCTCCTATTTATAACAAAATATTGGGTCATTCTAGATCTTGGTGCATGATTAAAATAATGTTAACCAAATCTAGATCCACCTTTTATGGAATATTTTATTATATTTGTTGGAGGGAAAAAGTATTTGACTTGGGTCAAATCCCTATATTTGTCAATAATAAATAAATAAATGATTTATTTATCTTTTTAAGGAAGTGGTTGAAGGATAATCAAATAAATAATGATTTATTTAATTATTTGTGGATGATTTAGTCATATTTAACAAGGAATATTATCTAAATAAGATTTAAATAATTATTCCTAGAAAATAATAAGATAAATAAAGGTTTATCTAATTAATTTCTTTATTTTGGGTTAAACATGACTAGGAATAATAATTAAATTATGGTTTAATTAATTATTCCATGAGGGAAATCAAACAAATATAGGTTTGTTTAATATTTCCTTTTGGGGTTTCCTGTTTGGACCATAAACAACCTAATAAATGTGGTTTATTAAGTTATTTTACATAGTGAAAGCAATTTTACTTAGGGTAAAATTGGTCTTACATGGTGTACTTGGGTTCATCTAATGATAATAGGTTAGATGACCAAAAAATGGTGTAACATTTACCATTTCACCTAGAAATAATTTAATGAACCCATTGCTTATTAATTATTTATAATTGTTTTACCCATTTTTATGAATTAACTCAATAAATCATTATTTTTTAGT
This sequence comes from Pinus albicaulis, assembly GCA_034641835.2. Lineage (NCBI taxonomy): Eukaryota > Viridiplantae > Streptophyta > Pinopsida > Pinales > Pinaceae > Pinus > Pinus albicaulis. Next base: position 145,488 of record JAXQQM020091621.1, read on the forward strand.
TAGTTACCTAAATAAAGGTTATTTACCGTTATCTTTGAACTTTTCCTCTCACAAATAATAATAAAATACCAAATTGGCTAGATATTGATTTGGTCCAACAAATACTTTATTATCTTTGAGCTCATAAAATATATCTAGCATTTCATTATAAATAGAGAGGTTTCCCTCCTCATTTTACATGATCCATTTTCATCATCCAACCTATGGTATTAAAATTCTCAAGCATTATCCACTAGTGGATCTCCGTTTTTATTTTCCTTTCGTTTTTGCATTCAATTGCCCTTTTCAGGGAGAGGGAATCATCCAAGTTGCAATAAGGATAACACATAAACCCTCCCAAAGAGGGGGTCCTTTTTGAGCCACTCTCAGAACAGAGCTTATCACTAGGTAAGCATATAATAAGACTTCTTTGGGTAAATAGAATTTTCATGTGTTGTGTAGTGATATATATTTGTTTACTTTTTTTCAGTTCCCGAAGGCAGTCCTTGGCTACACAAACTACACTAGGAAACCAACTCAACCAACCTTTAGGTTCAAGCTAGCCCTTGAACCAAAGGGGGCTCCCTCAGTTGTTACAAGGCCTTATTTAACACTGTTCACTGTCACCGAAAAACAACCTTTGAAGCAAAATGGCCAGATTTATGGTTTTAATTGGGGGTGGTTGGCGATCAATACACAATTCCTATTCATGAACAAATTTGTCCTAGCTAGATTTACGGTTTTAATTGGGGGTGTTTGGCGATCAATACACAATTCCTATTCATGAATAAATCCCTCCTTTGCAGAGCCCTTTCTCAAAGTGTCAACTTCTAGCCTGACAGAATGACTTAACCTTTTAAGGATTATGATAGAAGAATATAAGAAGATTCCTAATAATCAAGCAGTCAACCTGATTACTTAACAACTAGGGAAATTTGGATGCATGTAGAAGATTTCTATAGCCCAAAAAGACATATTCAAGAGAAGATATAAGGAAAAACAGTAACCATTTTCAAAGAGGAGCTAGATTAGAAAGACAATATGATATACTAATCTCTTTAACAATTATAATTATGTAGAGGATTTAAGAGAGATCGAAACCCAATCTATCCTTACCCAGGTCTTATATGCAACTCTGAAACATGTGAAGAAAATAGATATAATAATACTGGAAAAACATAAGAGAAACACAAATTATGTCAAATCTAGAGCTGAAATGCTTCAATTATAATTTCTGGAGAAAATTTTTACAAAGCTGAAAGGTCTTGGCGTCAAAAGCCCACACTTTCTTATTACAACTGATCATCTATATATATATATATATATATATATATATATATATATATATATATATATATATATATATATATATATGTATGTATGTATGTATGTATGTATGTATGTATGTATGTATGTATGTATGTATGTATGTATGTTACGAATTTCTAAACTGATACAAACTTTTAGGAAGAAAACCCTGAACAAGAAACTAAAAATAAAGAGTATCTCTAGAAAACTGCAGAATATTTCGAGTTGTTGGAAAATCTTCTACCTCCAATTCTGGAAATGGATCTTTGATTGTTGGATTTAGTGTTTGGAAATCTGAATATGATTCTCAGAATCTACCAATTAAACTGTTGATTTGTTTCCGCTTTGAATTGTTGAACAGTGGCACAGGTTAATGGTTAGGAAGATAAAATGCTTAATGGGATTATGGAGGGATGAATGCGATGGGATTTGATTAATCAATGGATGAAGTGGGTAATCATGAAATGTCAATTAAATGGTAAGCGGTTGAGGAAATCCTCTTTCAGAGGGGGGGGGGGGTTAAGCGGTTTTAAGTTTTACGCATGTGGATCCGAAAAGCTGAGGTAATGACACGTGTTGGCTGGTGGTTTTTCTTTACTACTAAATTCGGACCCCCCTAGTGATAAGGCTTGGATCATGAAGGGGGGTCGAAAGGCTGTGAAAGTCGTCGGATGCTGAAAGATGAGGGGAGGATTTTCAAACAATTATGGTGGGCCAAACGCATCGTAAATTGCAATCGGGATTGAATATAAGTTTGGAATATGGTTTAAACAAATCAAGTTGTGATGTGATGCGAAGTGGGGAAAGGGTGACGTGGAATGGTGGTGTCAATATTTATAAAGTATTTGGAAATATGAAATGTGAGGGAAGTGACTTTGATGTACCATTACTGCATATTTACCCAAATTTACACACAAATCATTGACCAATCCCAGTGGTTCACAACTTAACCAACTTAACTACCTGCAACTTAACTTTAACAATTTTCACAATATTGTGATTTTGAGATTTCATAACTCGTGGCAAAATCCCTTTCGCATGTCGCAACTTTAATCGCTTATTGTGCCATGTCTTAATGCTAAACTCTGCCATGTGCGAAATCTCGCAAGTTACAATTTTAAACTCCACCATTGATCTTTGACAGATCTAACGGTCCCGGTGTGTCCTTGTTGTTCGCACTACCAATCGGAATTCTCCGTATGCTCTCTTTATCCTTTAGAATCGCTTGCTCAGAATATGGAGTGGATGCTCCTCTTGAAATTCTGGGCTCATCAACTAATTGCTTTGATGGATTTACTTTCCACGGCAGTCCTTCCTCTGGAATTGTTTTATTTCCTGTGACTTGTTGGCTTGAGGAAAGCCTACAAAGTAATCGCACATCACTCTTACCCTGTAGGTTGCATGGAAGCTCAAAATTGTTACAGAAAATATATCTGGATTTATAAAAAGAATAAATCATTCAAAAGCATAATAATTATATCTCTAAGCATTTTTAGCTTAGTAAGAAATAAAAAAATTTCACCAAAAATTAGAAATTTTAGGTGTGCCAAAATATTTTACAACAGGAAGTACAAGTCGTTAATCCAGCTGCTAAATTCATCCCTGAGGTCACCAAACAAGTTTCAGAAGTTATTGCTACTGCAATACCACAGCTTAACCTCAACCTCATACCCCTAGCTGATGGCTTTTTCAAAGTCACTGACTTCCATTGTAAATTCGACTTCTATGAGCTACATCTGTGGCTAAAACATAGGCACATAGATAACGAGGACCCTATCAAGTTCTGGGAATCCATGTTTCCTTTGTTTTCATTTCCACAAACTCATCCTTTTCCTGATCTAATTGCCTAGTTTCAGAAACCGTATGACCCTATAACTAGGTCAATGGTGGATTAGAATGGAAACATTCTTATCACCATATCCCCTGATACCATAAACCAGATGCTACTCATTCCTTCATCTGATTCCTTATCCCATTTCTCAACTGCTACTCTCATGGACCTTTCACAAAATTTATTTCCCTCAGAGAGCTCAGATATTTGACATTTTCTTACCTGAGGATGTAAAGTTTCCCAAGAAAAATCCCCCATATGCATACTCCCTATTTCCTATAGCTTCCAAGCACTGCATATCCCTTCTTTCTTACCTATTAGGATACCCAAACGATGAAACAGTTGATGAACCCATCATGGAGTTCTTATCTATTTTCAGTCATGATAAATCACCATTATTTATGTATAATTACAACCAACTCTTGGATTAAATTATACATGAACATTTCATGAACTTCACCACACAAAGAGTGTTAAATTATTCTTCTGTGATTGTTCATATGTTTTTGTTTCAATAGGCATAAATGTTGCCTATTGACTTCAACATGTAGGATGCACAGGGAGTGAATCAATCAGTGAATCACTGGACAGAATTGGCCAGAGCTTCATAAAAAACCACTTCTTTTTCATAATTCATAGACTCATTCATTCACCTAGTAAGGCTACTCCTTACAAGTCAATCAGAACCCAGAATTGGGGAATAAATTAAAAGGATCATGCACCTCAATGAGCAAGTTAAGACAGGTGTTTGGTACTTGTATAAAAATTACACAAAGATCAGGGTATATGGCTACGAACTCTCACCATAAAATCTTCCAAGATATGTACCTATGAGATTTTTCTCATTAGAGTACATTAGGCAAATGTTAAACATGGATGAGCTACATTTTTTCTCAGGAAAGAGAAAAGCTCAGTTTAAACTCAAAGCCAACATTGGATCCTTCATCTACGATACCATAGAAGCTGGTGCTGAAGAAGATGCATTTTTACAGAAAATGGGTTTTCAACCAAGTTTTACTTGGTTGTATGACCCCCATGGCATTATTTTTGATCTGAGATTTGAACTCAAGACAAATTCTTACACTCATACCTCTAGAGAAGAAATAGAGAAATACATGAACCAAGATGAATGAGTGGAAGGTACTCTCCAGGAGGTAGATGAACAAGTCATTTCAACTTCAAATGTATAGAAACTAGTGCCTGGCAGTCAGTAGCAGAAAAGATTTAGGGAAGAGCCTCCACATGCCAAGGAAATCATGAAAGGGTTTATCTTGCAGCACAAAAAATACAAAGCTCAATTCCACCTTGATTTCAGAGGGATAAAAACCAAAGATCACAGATTTGGGAGATACTGAAATCTCCACATCCATGAGTGTTCCTAAAACTCCTCCATCATCATAACCATATGCCAGCTCTTTTGAAGAGAAAAATATTTTCTTCAGATTCCTAGAAATCAAGCACAAGAATGAAACATTGAAATCTGATGTTTATAGTCAATTTTGGAAGCAAACATCTACATCACAACATAGGCTTCTCACTGCCTTTGATAGTGAGAAAGGAAGGATACAGATGGCCTTTCTGCAAGCAACAATGCCATTTCCAAAGACTCATGTTGAGTACAACAAGATTGTCTTCTCTTTTGATGCAAATCAGATTCACCCAATTGACGAGATGGACATGTAGAGGTAGTCAAGAGAAATTATATTTTCAACAATGACCACAACAACCATGTCACTTGCCAAATTGAAAGAAGCACTATCAAATGTTTAATCTCAGCTGAATATTGAAAAATTCTCTTCATTGGCTAAGACAACATAATGAAGTCATTAGAATACCTTGTAGTGAAAGTCGAGCATGACCCAAAATACTACAAGGAATTTGAGGAAATCATTAAAAATAATAATGCAAACATCTCTGCTCTGCGCAAACAACTCAATCTGCCCTCAATGGAAGACCCATAGACTAATTAGATTGTAGAAAATGAATATATCAAGGAGGATATGGTGAAGTCGATCATTGATCAAAATTTGCAAATTATAAAGATGGAAGAACAAATTGAAGAATTACTAGTGAAAGAGAAATCAACACTCTAGGTGAATACTGATCGTAATATAGTAACTCAAGCATCTTTTCCAGGTACAAAACTTTCAACAGCTTTGACTACAACTGATGCAGCAAAATTGGCACAAGATTTGGCCATTCAGAAACAACCACATGCGAAGTTACAATAGAGGTTTCAAGTTCTTGAGTCACAGAAGATTAGGAATGATAATTTATATGTAGAGGAAATGAAAAATACTCATCAGTTACGACTTAAAATCAAAGAATTAAAAAGTGAATCTCTTATGGCAGCCACTCTGGGTGAAGCTAAGAAGAATATCTAGGAAGACATTAGCAGGTCTATGACAAACGTATGGCCATCGATACATATTATATTCGAACAGAAGGAGCTCATCACCAAATGCAGAGCAACAATTCAAGAGCACAAGGAGAATCTCAAAAAGAAGCCAAGTGAAGCCACTGACGTGATCAAGGTTCTTAATTCAAAGAAAAGAGAGGAGTTGGAAGCGATCAATATCTTGGACAAAACTGCAACCATTTTGGAGATAAAGAAAGTTTTGCAGAAAATAAATTTAATCAACCAATTGCAGACCAAATTTGAAGCTTTGAATATTGTTGTTCAAAGGTTTCATACTAATTTTAATGTTTTAAATCATAAAGGATTGCCAGCATTGGTATGATTAGATGATAATTTGATTAAATTATAATATTACTACAAAAATTTATACACAATTGCAATAGACAAGTCAAATTTTGCAGGTTTCAAAGGACAGATTACAGGGAAAGATTTTCTTGAAGCTCTACAGTTTAATTTGATCATTCAACATCAAATCAAACATTTTTTTATTCAAAGACTAACTTTTGATAGATATACTGAAGTAGATGAAATATTCAGGAAAATGATGAGTGTAGAAATCCCAAGTCAAGATCAATGGGGTACGTTTTGTGAGACCATCGACTAAAAGGATGAATTTTATAGCATGCCAGCACATCAGATTTTTGAGGGTCCAGTCAGCAACAACTTCCATCAAAAGGGGCCAATTCATCAACAACTTCCAAGGAAACAGAGACACTCCATCTATCTATCTCCTTCTATTCTTATTTATTCTATTATTGTAAAATAGTTAAGATATTTCTAAGTTTGGGAATTAGTATAAATAACTCTCATTTTGAGTTATGACGGGTTCCACCCTTGGATGATCGATTTTTTTTAAGCAGAATTTGTACAAGTATTTTTTATCATCAGCAATAGAAGAAGGATTTTGAATTTGTATCATACATCTTTGTTTTCTCTTTGAGTTGTTTCCTGTTTTCATACATTTTTTCTCTTCATATGTTTAATTGTTATCAAGATAACTAGGTGAGATTAACTGTGTTTCGATGATCTTATAATTCCTCCTAAATTTATTATCAATATAAAGAATTATTTACTTAATATCTTGTTGATGTAAGTCCCTTTCATTTACAAATTGTCAACATCTTGATAATATTAAATATATTTTGTTGAACTTTTAGACATTGTTTAAAGGTTTCAAGCATATGATTTATTGAATAATTCAATTTGAATATTTGATAATCATACCTTCTTACATAAATCTTCTTAATCATCTTACAAAATATTATTCACTGTGTGAGATAAAAAAGTAGCCCTTACTTGTAATTACTGATATTATTTGGAAGATTTAATCAATAACTATTTTCTAAAAGTTATCTTAGACATTGGTCCTTCAAAATTATAAAACACAACAAAACATTATAGATGTTTTGGCATGATTATCGACCACAATTATCTGAAAGTACAACATCAATTTGGTGTTGTTGCCAGAGAACAAATTTTATTTGTTTTCCCTAGGACAACGATAAAACCCTATTCCTTTAAGGTTGCTAAAGGTTTAGTTAGGTCAAAAATCTCTCACATGGTGACTTCACTGTGACCAAAATGGCTCCTTCAAAGCAAACCATATCTTGACCTGACTCTGAGATTGTCAAACCCTTATCAGATCTAGAGAGACTGGTAAGAAGAGCTTCTTCTAGAATAAGGCATCAAAAGCCTTCTTCTTCTTGCATTCCTCAACAAGAGATCAATACAAATCCTGATCCTTTCAGATCTGCACCTATTCCTTTAGAATCAGAAGACATACCTCATACAGTGCATGAACTAGTATCTAAAGGAGTGGATTTTCAATCAGCCTTGTTAATCCATTCCTTATAGTCTTATAAATTACCTCGAGAACCTTCTGAATCTCCTATATCAGAGTAGGATTTGGAACTAAAATTGCCTGGATTCAAACCTACTGATTTCATTTCCCCTGTTACATATTCTACACCTTCTACTTCACATCAACCAGAAGATCTTTATTCTGTTTATTCCAATCCTTTATTTGAACCTAGAGAAGGAGAATAAGAGGTTCAAAAACTGGTTATTGGAGCTCCTTTAAGGTCCAGAATAACGTCTTCCATCTCATTTCATTCTCCTCCTCATTCTCCACCTCATTCATCACCTCCATATTCTCCATCTTCACCTACAAATTTTACTTCCTCTTCAACTAATAATACTCATTCCTCTACATCAATGTATTCAAGTATGGATGGTTTTAGGCCAGTTATACAAGCAATATATGCCCCTCTTTTACTTCCTGCTATCCTTAATTGTTTTCCTGCAGGATATTTAAATCACCTTCCTAAATTTAATGGAGAAACTGGTTTGTCCACTGAAGGCCATCTGGCAACATTTTTGGATTTTGCAAATAACATGAACATAGAACATGAAAATGTTTAAATGAGATTGTTTATGCAATCCCTAGAAGGAAATGTCGGGATCTGGTTTAGGCAATTACCAGTTGATTCTATTATATTATGGCAAGAATTAACTAATATATTTAAAAATCAATGGGGAGTGACAAAGGACCATGTGTATTTCTTAATTGAATTTGAAAAACTAAAAAGAAAATTTGGAGAACCAATTGTTGATTTCATCAAAAATTTTAATAAGCTTTACCACATAATGCCTCCTGATTGTAAACCTCTTGTAGCAGTAGCTAAGGCTAGATTTTCAAAGGCTTTTGAGGATGACTTTGTTGTCATGTTGTGAGAGAGAACATCCTGAACCTTAGAGGATATGAAAACTAATGCTATAGAGGTCGAAGAAAATAGGTCTGCATTAGCCAAGCTAAAAGCTAAAGTTGAAAAATCCCAAAAGAAAGTAAAATCAAATCAGGAAGCTTCTTCTTCCTCTAAATCTAAAAGTGAAGATGAAAAAATTGATGAAATCACATTGCTTCTTAGAAACCTATCAAATAGGATTTCAAAGACTGACACTCAACTTAGAACATTCCAAAAAGTTGTTTCTAGACCCCAAACATAGGTTCAAGGTCAATATAAAAAGGCGGCTCCATTGCAAAATCTTCAGAAGCCTCATAATGACCAACAAGTACCCACATCTTTGTTGATTGATGATCAACAGCTCGATGAAAATAATTTATCTATAAATGAAGAAATTAATAACATAAATCATACATCCCTTCAGACTACCATTGTTCCTATCCCCCAAAGTCAAACCCCTCAAAAAAACCAAGATACTTCTCAGGTTTCTAAATATCAATCTTTTTCTAAGTTTTTGATTGCAGAACTCAATAGAAGATATGAATTAAGACCTAGAGTTGGTTCCAGTAGACCTCATAAAAACCCTGTAATAATTGAACCTCAAGTAAAAACTACTAAAACTCAAAATACTTCTGTTCAACCTCTAAATCAGCCAAGTGATTCTGCTCAAATTGACAGAACTATATTGACTGCTTTTAATGTGGAGAAAGAGTTAGAAAGATTTAAAATTCCAATTCCACTTCCAAAACTTTCTAAAAACCCATGATGTAAAAGTCACGTTGAAAAATGAATCCAAAACTCTAGTGTGGATGCTGAAGGAGATATTATTAATCTGAAAAATGAAATACCCACCATAGCTTTTGGTCCTAGTTCTAATATGATTGATGAATCCATACCACCTATTTATGTGACTTTGAAAGTGTATGACTCCCTGTTATACAATTGTATGTTGGATTATGGTGCTTCACACAACTTAATGCCTAAATTCATTATGGAACAACTTAATTTGGATATCACTCGAACCTATCACGACCTATATACCTTTGACTCTAATAGGGTACAATGTTTAGGACTTGTAAAAGATCTATTGGTCACTTTAAATCAAATACCAATTAAAAGTGTTGTATTAGACATAATTTTCACTAATATTCCCCCTAATTTTGGAATGCTTTTATCAAGATCATGTTGTGCAAAATTGGGAGGGAGTCTTCAAATGGACATGTATTTTGCCACTATTTTTCCTTAGGTTATATATAGAAGTAAGATTCGTAAACACTATTCGCAAGGCTGATAAGGCTAGGAATCGTCCCATTTATGCAGTTGATTAGGATTTTAGTTGTTTCCAACTATCATCAGATACTTCATAGAATTCCCAACTCAATATTGAGGATGTAGTTGAAACCCCTAAATTTGTTCAAACTAAAATTTGGAAATTATTCTTTGATGGATCTTACACCAAAGATGGAGCTCGAGTAGGAGTTGTTTTGAATTCACCTGATAAATAAAATATTACTCAATCATGCAAGTTATATCTTGAGGTCACAAAAGACGTTGCTGAATATGAAGCTTTTATCCTAGGATTACAGTTTGCTAAAAGTTTAAAGGTCCAAAATTTGAGTGTCTTCACTGATTCAAAACTTATAGTAAGATAGGTTAGGAGTCTTTTTCAAAAAAAGCATCCTAGGCTTAGGTATTACAAAAATGAGATTTGGGACACCATTGAAAATTCCTTTAATGCTTTCAATATCACTTTTATTCCAAGAGATGAAAACATACATGCAGATTCATTATCTATTTCTGCTAGTTCTTTGAAGATTCCAGATCAATTTCAAATACAATATAAAATCCAAATCAAATATAGGAGATCAATCCCAAACAATCTTAAACTTTGGAAAATATTTTAAGATGATGAACAATAAAATCCTTTCTTCAAGTCATTGATGAATTTTCTATATTGCAAATTGAAGAAGATTATTCAGACATTAATGAAGCTACCAAAGATAAGGAAAATTCAGATCTAAATTCAAATGTAGTTGATCATGATATAATACAACTATCAAATAGTTTTATCCCCAAAGGACTTGTTCCTTTAGAAAAAATGTTTGATCAAAATGATGTTCCCAAAAATCCATTCTCTATTTTACCAGAAGATGACATATAAGACACTAATATTGGTATTGATGAGGAGATTAAAAACAGTAAACTTTGTGCACCTTTAATTCCTAAGATTAAATCTAAATATATCAAAATTCTTAATAATTAAAAGATGTTTTTGCCTGGTCTTATGCTGATCTAAAAACCTATGACACATCTTTAAATGAGCATAAAATTCCACTAAAACCAGAAGAAAAACATTATCAACAAAAGCTAATAAGGATGAATCTGGTTCTGCTTCCCACCATAGAAAAATAACTTAAGAAGCTTTTCGTTGCCCAAATAATTGTCCCTTTAATATACTCTAATTTGGTTTCCAATTTAGTCCCTGTCAGAAAAAAGAATGGTGAAATTAGAATCTGTGTGGATTTTAGAAACCTTAATAAAGCATCCATTAGAGATAATTATCCACTTCCAAAGATGGATCAATTGCTTCAAAGAGTGTCAGGTGCTAACAAACTCTCTATGCTTGATGGTTTCTCTGGTTATAATAAGATATTAGTGAATTCAGAAGACAGGGAGAAGACGACCTTTACTGCACCTTGGGGTACATTTATGTATGCGAGGATGTCTTTCGACCTATCAAATGCAGGAGAAAAATTTCAGAGAGCCATGGTCTTGGCCTTTTTTGGGAAGGTAAAAAACTTGTTGTTATTTATCTTGATGATTTAACTGTTTTCTCTCAATCAGATCAGAAACATCTGAAGCACTTGATGAAATTTTTTGACAGGTGCAGAAAGTTTGGAATATCTCTAAATCCCAAGAAGTAATTGTTTGCCATTAAAGTGGGAAAATTACTAGGTCACATTATTTCAAAATATGGAGTAGTTATTGATCCAAAAAGGGTCTCTACTATTCAATCATTATCATTACCTAGAAATAAGAAATAGATATAAGCATTTTTAGGGAAAATTAACTTTTTGAGAAGATTTATACCTAACTATGCAGAAATAGTTAAATACATAACATATATGATAAAAAAGAACCAGGAAGTCAAGTGGACTATTCCCACAAGACATGCATTTGACCAAATAAATAAGGCCATTTATGAGCCCCTACCGTATCTAGTCCAAACTACTCTGAGCCTTTCAACATATTCTCTTTTTCTTCTGAAACCACCCTTGTCATTTTCCATTTGTAGAAGAATGAAGATTATCATGATCAACCCATAGAATTTTTTTAGCAAGGTCATGAGAGATGCAGAACTCAGATATGATATCATCGAAAAATAAGCCTATGCCTTAGTTCAAACCATGAAATATTTTAGAATGTATGTCCTCCATTCTACCATTATTCCCTATGTACCTAACAATGATGTAAAAGCTATCCTTACACAACCAGACACTGATGGAATAAGAGGAATATGGATAACTCAAATCCTTGAGTTTGACCTTACAATTAAAACTAACAAGTTAGTAAAGGGACATGACTTAGCTAAGTTATTAGCTAAATCTAATTGTAAGGTGTTGGGCATAAACTCTGTTTTTTAAGTCTCTCAGAAGCATCCACAAGAACCTTCTTCAAATTTGGAAAGGGAGTATCCACAAGAACCTTCCTTAAATGCAAAAGGGGAGAATCCACAAGAACCTTCCCAAGGAATGCAAGGAAACAATACACAAGAAACTTTTCTTCAACTCAAACAGTCCCTGTTCACATTAATGAGAAGTTTGTATTATCATATTGGTATGCAGATATTGTTTATTTTCTTATACATTTTGAATGTCCGGCTCAGTTTTCCAAAAGCCAATGCAAAACACTCAAGTTGAAATCCATCAAATACTGTATCATAAATTCCAAATTATACTGGAAAGATCCTCTTAACATTCTACTACTTTTCTTGATAGAATAAGAGACTAAAGGAATCATTGATCAGTTTCATGCAAGAATATGTGGAGGCCATTACGCTTAGAGAGAAACAAGACACAAAATTCTTAGGGCAGGATTTTATTGGCCTACTTTGTTTTCACAAGTAGGAGCAAAAGTCAGAGCCTATGTTCCATGTCAGATGTTTTCTTGTAAGAAAAAACTAGCAGCCCTTCCACTAGTTCTAGTGGTTGTCCCAATACCATTTCTTCAATGGGGATTAGACTTTATAGGAGAAATTCATCCAACTTCAAGTAATCAACACAAATGGATCTTAACTGCTACTGACTATTTCACCAAGTGGGTGGAAGCCATTCCTGTAAGAAATGTCATAGATTTAGTTGTAATCAAATTCATTGAAGAGAACATTTTATCTAGATTTGGCTGTCCACAAAAAATAGTCACTAAAAATTCCACGTAATTCAGTAGCATAAAAATAATTGAATTCTGCAAGAAATATCATATTATACTACATCACTCAACTCCCTATTGTCTATAAGGAAATGGTCTTGTTGAATCATCTAACAAGAGTTTAGTAAAGGTAATCAAGAAAACTTTAGAAGACCAAAAGAAAAATAGGGACAATCACCTGATTTATGGTAAAGATGTTATTTTCCTAAAAATTTAGCTTTCCTTGTGCTTAAGTTTCTACAAGAATATACTGATGATTTCTCTAGAATAATAAATCAAAATATTGAATTAAATGAAAAAAGAGATGAGATTCAATATAAACTAAGGAAATATCAGAATAAGATGAAGACTCTTTTTGATAGAAAGGCAAGGGAAAGATATATTAGAGAAGGAGATTTAGTATTAAGATTGGATGCTAAGAGAGAAGATAAAGGCAAGCATGGAAAGTTTGAAAATTTATGTGTTTGGGCCACTCAGCATTGCAGAGGTAAAGGGAAACACCACATTTGTTCTACAGATTTTGGAAAGATAGTTCTCAACACTGCCTGTCAATGGAAGATTTTTGAAACATTATATCCAATACGGTAGGAGATCCTACATCATCATTGTACATTATAATTTTCTTTTACTATTTCAAAGTCTATTTGTTTTCTACAACAAAGACTCCATAACTCGAGGAGAAGGCACATGGAACTTCTTGTTCTCTGCATCCCACAGCAGGAAATAGTCCCCAACTGGAGCCGATGTTGTAAGATTATTATTTTTTTGATAAGTTAGCATGGTAGTTTGAAAAATAAAAATAAAATTCTAGGTTAGAACATGGATGAAAATGAAAAATAAAGAAATGTTAGGAAAATTATATTTTATTACATCCATGTTAGAATAAAATGTTAGAGTAGATATGCTCTAAAGAAAGAAGGCAAAAATAAAATGTTAGGGAAGCAGAAAATAAAAAATGTGTGAATTCTTTAGTCTTTTGAAAATAAAACTATGGTTGACTGTTTAAATGCGTCGGATATCTAAGATATTAAAATTTTAATTTATGATGTTAAAAACTTCAAAAAGGGAGTTTAATTTTCATTTGTTGGAAATGATATATATAAGCGCTTATTGAATTTATTACAAAGCCACTAAGCGACAAAGGTTCAAATCAAAGCAGTAACGCATGAGCAGTTTTCAACGGTAGATATGGAGCCCACTCAAGATCTACGACGGGGAATAACTTCGCGACCCCCCAAATCATTTCATGTTAACGAAAGAGGGGGGGGGGGGGTTCCAAATTGTGATTTTAATGGCTGCCTAGATTTTTGATGTGGAAACACCATATCATTTTGCACCCCCTCTGCCTAAAACAGGAAACCGCGAGGTACCACCCCCTCGAAATCCACTAATGGTTTTTAGCGCCTGACAACCATTCCTACCATGCCCGATGACCATTAGCACACTCTCCAATCAAATCCCTCCATGTCATTTGATCATTACCATCCAACACTCCACTTATTCCCGTTAATCGGCCTGTTGGCTATTGAACACACTCCTAGACCATTAATCATCCTGTTATGCATTAATCTCCATCAAATCCGTTAACCCCTATGGTCATATACCAGATCATTAGTCATATAATGTTAAGTCCCAGATAAAGCCCTATTAAAATATTTGCAGAGCACTCTATATCACTTTACATTCTCCATTCATTTCTATCACCTCTGCATCCTATCTCAAGTGTTAGCATTCTGCGATCACTCTCCCTACTTCTGAAACTCTGTCACCTTTTTTGCAACCTGATCTTTGCCACATTTCCTAGTTGATACCCTACCAAACATGGAACCCAAGGTCAAAATAAAAAAAAAGGACTCCAAAGGGTAAAGAAAAACAGAAGGTGACAAGGGAAGTGCAGGTCGTTAATCCAGCTGATGAAGTCATCCCTGAGATCGCCAAACTAGTTGCAAAAGATATGCCTGCTAGAACGCCACAGCTTAACCTCGACCTCATACCCCTAGCTGATGCCCTTTTCAAAGTCACAGACGGTCATTGTGAATTCTACTTCAATGAGTTACATCTGTGGCTAAAAAAAAAGCACATAGATAACCAGGACCCTATCAGGTTCTAGGAATCCAGGCTTACTTTGTTTGCATTTCCAAAAACTCATCCTTTTCCTGATCTAATTGCCTAGTGTCAGAAACAGTATGACCCTATAACCAGGTTAGTGGTTTCTCAGAATGGAAACATTCTAATCACCATATCCCTTGATACCATAAACCATATGCTACTCATTCCTTCATCTGATTCCTTATCTAATTTCTCACTTGCTGCTCTCATGGACCTTTAACACAAAGTTTCTTTCCCTTATAGAGCTTAGATATTTGACATTTTATTACCTAAGGATGCAAATTTTCCCAAGAAAAATCCCCCATATGCATCCTTCATATTTCCTATAGATTCCAAGAACCACATCTCCCTTTTTCTTACCTATTATGATACCGAAATGATGAAACAGTTGAAGAACCCATCATGGGGTTCTTATATATTTTCAGTCATGATAAATCACCATATTTTATGTATAATTACAGCCAATTCTCAACTAAAATTATACATTAGAAATTCATGAACTTCACCACACAAGGAGCGTTCAATTATTCTTACGTGATTGTTCATATGTTTTTGTTTCAGCGGGCAGAAATTTTTCCTATTCACTTTGGCAGGCAGGATGCACAAGGAGTGAATCAATCATTGATTCACTGGATAGAATTGGTCAGAGCTTCATCAAAAACCACTTATTTTGCAGAATTCATAGACTCATTCATTTACTGAGTAAGGTAACTACTTACAAGTCAATCAGAGCCCAAAATTGGAGAATAAATTAAAAGGATCCTACACCTCATTGAGCAAGCTAAGACAAGTGATTGGTACCTGTATAAAAATTACACAGATATTAGGGTATATGGCTGCGAAATATCACCATACATGCTTCCAATATCCTATGTGAGTTTTCTCATTAGATTACATTAGGAAAATGTTAAACTTGGATAAGCTACATTTTGTCTCAGGAAAGAGAAAAGCTCAGTTTAAACACAAAGCCAACATTGGATCCTTCATCTCCAATACCAGAGCATCTGGTGCTGAAGCAGATGCATTGTTAAAGAAGATGGGTTTTCAACCAAGTTTTACTTGGTCATATGACCCCCATGGCACTATTTATACTCTAAGAGTTTAACTCAAGACAACTTCTTACACTCATACCTCTAGAGCAGAAATAGAGAAATACATGAACCAAGATGAATGGGTGGAAGGTACTCTCAAGGAGGTAGATGAACAAGTCATTTCAAATTCAAATGTACAGACACTAGTGCATGATAGTAAGCAACAGAAAAGAGTCAGGGAAGAGCCTCCACATGCTGAGAAAATCATGAAAGAGTTTATCTTGCATCACAAAAAGCCAAAGCTCACTTCCACCTTGCTTTCAGAGGGAGAACAACCAGAGATCATATATTTGGGAGATACTAAAGTCTCCACATCCACCAGTGTTCCTAAAACTTCTCCATCATCATCACCTGCAAGAGAACCATTGTAAATTATCCAGCATTCAGATGCCAGCTCTTCTGAAGAGAAAAATATTTTCTCAATATTCCTAAACATCAAGCACAAGAATGAAGCATTGAAATATTATGTTTATAGTCAATTTTGGAAGAAAACATACACATCACATCATAGGCTTCTCACTGCCTTTGACAGTGAGAAAGGAAGGATGCAGATGGCCTTTCTGCAAGCAACAATGTCATTTCCAAAGAATCATGATGAGTACAAGAAGACTATCTTATCTTTTGATGCATATCATATTCACCCAATTGACCAAATGGACATGCACAACAGTCAGGAAAAAAATTGTTTTCAACAATGACCACAACAACCATGTCACTTTCCAAATTGAAAGCAGCATCATGAAATGTACAATCTCAACTGAAGATTGAAAATTTGTCTTCATTAGCTAAAGACAACATAATGAAGTCATTGGAAGACCTTATAGTGAAAGTTGGTTATGACCCAAAATACTGCAAGGCAGTTGAGGAAATCATTAAAAAGAAGAATGCAGACATCTCTACTCTACGAAAACAACTCAAGCTACCCTCAACTGAATACCTACAGATTAAGGAGATTACAAAGAATGAATATAAAAAGGAGGAGATGATGAATTTGATCATTGATAAAAATCTGAAAATTATAAATATGGAAGAACAAATTGAATAATTACTACTGAAAGAGAAATGAACACTCCAGGTGAATATTGATCCTAATATAGTAACTCAAGCATCTTCTGTAGGTACATAACTTTCAACAACTTTGAATACAGTTGATGCAGCAAAATTGGCACAATATTTAGCCATTCAGAAACAGGCACATGAGAAGTTACAACAGAGGTTTCAAGTTCTTGAGTCACAGAATATTAAGAATGATAATTTATATGTAGAGAAAATGAAAAAGACTCATCAGTTAGGAATTAAAATCAAAGAACTAGAAAGTGATTCTCTTATGGCAGCAACTCTGGGTGAAGCTAAGCAGAATATCTGGGAAGACATTAGCAGGTCTATGATAGAAGTATGGCCATCCATACATATTATCTTTGAACAACGGGAGCTCATCACCAAATGAAGAGTAGAAATTCAAGAGCAGAAAGAGTATCTCTAAAAGAAGCCAAGTGAAGCCACTGACATGATCAAGGTTCTTAATTCAAAGAACGGAGAGGAGTTGGAAGCAATCAATGTCTTGGACATAACTTCAACCATTTTGGAGATAAAGAAAGTTTTGCAAAAAATAAATTTAATCAACTAATTGTAGACCGAATGTGAAGCTTTGAATATTTTTTTTCAAAGGTTTCATACTAAATTTAATGTTTTAAATCATAAAGGAATGCTAGGATTGGTAGGATTAGATGATAAGCTGATTAAATCATAATATTATTGAAAAAGGTTAGACATAGTTGCAATAGAAAAGTCAAAGTTTGCAGGTATCAAAGGAAAGATTATAGGGAAAGCTATTCTTGAAGCTCTACAGTTTGATTTGATCATTCAACATCAAATCAAACATTTATTTATTCAAATACCAACTTTTGACATATGTACTGAAGTAAATGAAATCTTCAGTACAATGATGTGTGTAGAAATCCCAAGTCAAGATCAATGGGATAAGTTTTGTGAGACCATCGAGTAAAAGGATGAATTTTACAACATGCCAGCACATCGGATTTTTGAGGGTCCAGTAAGCAACAACTTCCATCAAAAGGGGCCAAGTCATCAACAACTTACAAGAAAACGGAGACACTCTATCTATATGTCTCCTTCTTCTATTCTTCTTTATTCTATTATGTAAAAAAATTAAGGTATTTCTAAGTTTTTGAATTAGTATAAATAACTCTCATTTTGAGTTATTAAGGGCTGCACCCTTGGATGAGATAATTTTTGTAAGCAGAAATTGTACAAGTATTTTTTATCATCAATAATAGAAGAAGGATTCTGAATTTGTCTCATACAACTCTGTTTTCTTTGTGAGTTATTTCCAGTTTTCATACATTTTGTCTCTTCAAATGTTTAATTGTTATCAAGATAACTAGGTGAGATTTATTGTGTTTTAGTGATCTTATAATTCCTCCTAAAGTGATTATCAATATAAAGAAAGATTTACTTAGCAATTTTTTTGTGTAAGTCCATTTCATTTATAACATGTCAGCATCTTGATAATACTAAATATATTTTGTTAAACTTTTAGAAATTGTTTAAAGGTTTTAAAGATTATGATTTATTGAAGAATTCAATCTGGATATTTGATAATCATACCCTCTTACATAAATATTCTTAATAATTTTACAAAATACATCTTAATAATTTTATGAGATAAACAAGCAACCCTTGTAATTATTGATATTATTTGGAATATTTAATCAATAACTGTTTACTAAAAGTTATCTTATACATTGGTCCTCCAAAATTATAAAACACAACAAAACATTATAGATGCTTTGGCATGACTATTGACCACAATTATCTTAAAGGACAAGATAGCCTATGCATAAATTTGGTTGTAGGATATCATATCATATTCCATTCTTATCCTTGATTTTTTATCCACTAATTAGCACCTCCTTTTTTTCTATTTTTGCCTCCTTTTATTTTCATAAGGCCCTCCTAGGTTGGATAGTAAATTGTTTCTAATGAATTATTGATTTATGTTTTATTAGAATAGTCTGATTATTTTATTATGCAAATTATTATATGTAATTTTAGTGAAAATTAGATTTATTTCAAGTTTTATCACACATACACATACACAGGGCCTACACACCACTAAGTTAAAATGCTTGTTCATGACCCCAAGCTAATCCTCTAAAATCAACCTTAATTTAACACACATGTATTAAGCCCACTTGGGCATTAAAAAAAAATATTAGTTAGGTTAGGAATTGTGGGATAGGCATCCAAAAAAATACCATCAATCACTACACATTGAAACATTGTGGTTCTCTATAGGGATATTGAAATCCTTAACCATCCATTGGTAAAAATTAATGTGCAGAAGAAACTCATAAAGGGGGTAAGGCTTAGACTGCAGATACTAGTGGTTCTCCTAAAGGATCCCAACCCTTGTTTAGGAATCTGAATCCAAATTTGACACCTATAATATAAGATTCTCTCACCCATACTAGACAAAGGTAACCATAACAGTCATTCTTATAGGAAAAATTCACCCAATATGTGGAAATTGTGGGAAGCAACCACCTCCTCATATCTCCATTCAACCTTGTTGTTGGCCATGATCATCTGGTAGCTTGGTTGTTTGGAAGGACATCTTGAAACATAGTTTAGGACTTTTTTAAGGAATAGTTAGTCTTCTAGGTTAGATTATTTTTCTTTTATAGGATGAGATTGCTTGAATTAGAGCATAAGATCGTATTTAAGAAACCAATTTCCACCACTTCATTTAGTTTCTTCCTAATGATTATTATTTTGATTCACCTTTTTATTGCTTTATACATTTAGATTTTTAGCCATCTTGACACTATAACACTTACCAAGAACTATTCATGGAGATTAATAGGCCTTCACTCTAAATTTCCTCTTAGATGACCCCTTGCACCTACTTAATGAGTCAAGGTCCCTAGCCCTAACCCACTTTTGGGTTTCTAACTCTTATGAGTCCTATAATAGTTCCCGTGGTTCTGAATCTACCCAACCCCAACACATTACCATGTTGGGTGTTAAGGCTAGTGGTAATGTTGGTTCTATTGTATGCGTGAACAATGGAGGAAATATCAATGATAATGCCGGTACTAACATGGATATTAACCCTAGAACTAATATAGGAGCACCAATTGGAATAAATGTCACTCAACCATTTCTCCCCTTAATGTACAACTTGAATATATGTAATCACCCCTCCCATATCTACCCAGTTTCATTGGCTTCCCAGGGTAAACATGATTAGAGGAGCTACTATGACATGACCCGACCTCCTAGGTTCCATTAAGGAAGCGGGCCTGACCAAAAAAACTAAAATCTCATAACATTCTATAGGCACTACAATTCACTCATAAGCTTAGTGACCACCCTAGGTGGCCAAAACCTCATTTGGAAACCATTTTTCCTAACATGGGTCCTGAACCACACCCACAACAAGCCCTCCATGTAGTTGTAAACTTCCAACCGTGTGAACAAGCCTGCATCCATGTGGTCGCAACCCAATTTTCCCAGTTATGAGTATCTGGTCCTAATATCTAAGCCTAGATTCCAGGTCAACCTCCAAAACACTTCCTATAACTTCCTGTAACTTCTCAGGATCAATAATGGCCTGAAAAAAATGCTTGAAATACAAATCTCAAGGCATAACTTGACCTAGGCTACCTATAACATAACAATAATTTCATCAAACATATTGCAAAAAAGTAAGCTACAGGTCATAAATGCATATATGATCATAAAAGTTTAAGATTCATCTGAGAATCACCAAGAAGGATCTATGCCCTATCCACATAGTTACAACACCATGCATTACTGCATAATTTCATCATTGATCATTAGTTAAACAATTCATGACAAGATCCATAGAAGATACACATCATATAATCATCATATAACAAAATATAGCCAACATATAAACCATGGAAACTCAACCATAATATCACCGACACATTTCCAATAAATATACATGAATCAATATAGAATAATAGCTCTTATTGACATAGGAAAATACCAACCAAGTCATGGACTTTCGCATACCACCCAACCATAGATTGGGCTTAACCAAATCTCCCTTTCATCCAATCACCCTCGTTTCATATTCCAAGCAAAATGTGGGAGCTCATGGAATAAACCAAAAAAAATAAAACCAAGGCTTCCAGAGGCCAAACCACGTCAATCCTCAGCTAGTAGTTACACCTCATAGTCATACATCACTAACACCAACCAGATTGGTCTATACCAAAGTTGTCCAGGGCTCCAGGAACTAATAACTCAACCCACAGCCTTCCATGGCTCCAAGAACTAATAGCTCAACCCACAGCCTTCCACAGCTCCAGAGAATTTGTCCAACCTGGCTCCAGGATGATTAACTCAACCCACCAAGGGATCCAGAGTGTTTTTCCAACCTAGGCTCCAGAACTAGTAAGTCAACCCAAGTTATTCCTTTGCTTCCAAAGTATTTGTTCCAACCCATGTCCATAAAGAATTATGAGAATTAGCCAAAAAAAAATCGATGGAAAATCCCACAACACCATGGCTATCCAATAAATGGCAAGGCTAGGGTAAAAACCACTTTCAATCTACGAAATCTTGCATGCCAATGACATATCATAACTAGATAATCACATTCATATACCATTCATCCATAAATCATCAAGGAAATCAAACATGAAACATGTTACATACAAATAAATCCATATATACCCACTGATCAACACGTTCCCTTGCACTTTCCCTGGCCTTCTTTCCCCAAATCCAATGAAAACTAGAGTGATCCAAGAATGTTCCAAAATTCTCCAATATTTATCTAAATGTGAAAGAGCATGAGAGAGAGAATAGAAGATGGATCCAAGCTAAAACTAACAAAATATTAAATTGAAAAAATCTGCGAATTGATCCTCATAATCCTTTTTATCATTGAGGCCTATATTTTCTTCATTTTCCTCTATTTTTCCTTCAATTTCTTCCTCATTCAAATTTGTGACCTTTCCTCTTCATTTTCTCCTATTTTCCATTATTTTCATAAATAAAAAGCCAATTAATTCCACTTTGACTTTTCCAATGCCTTTTCCATTAATTAATCACCAGTGATACCCCATCTATATTTCTTCCCAATATTAATCTTGGAATACGTGTCCCATGACCATGGTATTATTTTTATTTATTTACTTAGGAAATCAACAAGGGGTTGTTACAAACCCCTCCCTATTGCGGGAACACTGTCATCAGTGTTCAGTGAAACTTATTAACCAACAATACACATGATTCTCATGTAACTTTATAAAATAGATCGATATAACATTTACATCAAATCATATTGCTAAAGACATAACCAACATATCACGAACACCATACCACTTATTGGAGCTTTATAACACAGTTCAATGTGGTATTTACAGACATATGCATATAGACATAGCCAAAACACAACATAAAAACATATACCAAAATACATCCACTCAACCATCGAATAGAGAAGGATATGTTGGGGTTCCCATGTTTTGGCCAGATTGGCAAGACCAAAAGATGAGACAACATCAAACCACTTTCATACCTCAGGATCTAGCCCTCCTGGGTCTAGAGAGGGATCTCTCTATATAAGCAAAAGTTTTATGTCTTTGAAAGCTCAGTGTTAAAATGTTAGGCTAGTTATAAGGATCAGGGTTTGGAAGTGTCTTGGCTCTTTTTTCTCCTAAGTTCATATTGTCTGACCTGCATGATGGCATCTTCAAATCCAAGTCTGTAATCTTCAGATTCTGATCTTTCCTCATCCCAATATGAGGGTGAGGGCTGATCTTCTTCTGTGTAACAACTATGGATTGAATCTTCTGTTTCAAACATGTTTATTCTGTTTCCCTCAGACTCTTCTATGATTCCCTCATCTTCATCAAGAAATTTTTCTTGAAATGGGGGTATAACCTGTTGATCTGATTCTCTTTGTCTGTTGGGAATGGTGTTGCTTCTTCTAAAGTTCAGGTTTTGGTTTTGGTTTCGATTTTGGTTATTGACAGTGACAACCATTTTTTTTACCATCTGTTGTAACTCTTCCACATTTTTAGATAGACGGTCATAATTGGGGTCAGATGTGGAAGCTACATAGTCATCTCTATATGTTACCCTCTTCTCAGCTCTCAGTCTTGCCCTTTTCTCAATCAAGTTGGCTTCTATATTCACTTCTCCTTTATGCATGTCTTCCAATGTGTTGTACTCTTTATCCCTAAGACGATAGGCCATATCAACATCAAAGCCTTCAGGGTATTTCACTAGGGCCATACCTTGGGGAGGTTTCATATGTGGAGGGAGAGCATTGTAAATGTTGTTAAATCTTGTTGAGTAATCATGGACACTCTCTCCTACATTTATTTTAAGGCTCATGTATTCTGCTAGGAGTTGACGAGGGTTAGCCTTAGCTTCCCATTTGTTGATAAAAGTCTGATATAAGGCAGGGAGGTCATTAATGCTACCCGGAGGTAAGCTTTTAAACCATTTCTTCACATCACCTCCTAAGCTTTGGGAAAATATTCTCATTTTGACTGTATCATCATCAATTTCCATGTAGTCAAAAGAATCTTCCATCTTATCTACATGTTCTTGGGCTGTGGTAGACTCTTTTGCAGTGAAGTGTGGAATCTTTGATTGATAGTCATTGGGTAAGGGTACTAGAGGCTGAGGTAAAACCAGAGGTGCATACCAGGCTGCCATGATGATGTTTTGATGAGGTAAAGGGTTGACTTGGGCAGCAGGTATATGGATGATAGGGATATTATGACCAGCAAGAGACTGATGAGCAGATCTAGGGTGACTGAGCCCCAAGTTTTGAATGAAGTGTATATCAGGAGGTGTAGATGGAGGGGTCTGCCTCTTCCCAAGGTGCTTACCAATTTGAGGTGGTGAAACAGGAAACTCAAGGTCTGGCTGGTCTAGAACACTGAATGACCTAGTTCTTGGCAAACTATTTTGAGTGCCTAGGTCAAAAGGTGGGTCTGATAGAGCTGTAAAGTTTTCTGGTGTAGAGTTAGCTCTATGGATGTGGCTGGAAATAGTTGGTCTTTTAGGTGTAGGAGATCCATTGAGGATACTCTCAGGGTTGTAAACTATTTCAGGTGGGTCTGGGTTAGGGTAAGCTCTTGTATGAATGGTTCTTGAAGCCAGAATGTTGTTTTCTAATCGAGAAGCTTAACCCTACTTGTTACTTCTAGGCTGGTCTCCCAGTGGAGTCTTGTGTGAAACCAAGATAATTAGCAGGCCTACTGATCACCAGTGGAGTCTTTAAATCGTTTAGGAATTATGGAGTCGCCAGGTGGAAGGTTTAGGATGTTTTTGGAGGGTACACTGTCCACCACAGTGCTTATGAGATGTACCCTTTCAGGGATATCTTCCAAACACAGCAAACTCTAACCAGAGATTGACTGGGAGGGCATTTACCAGATATGTCACCTTTCAAAGAGTGTGAGATCTGGAGGCTACCTGGCCCTTTCCAGACTCTGTCCAAGAGTATGGGGAAAACACAACAAATGGTATAGAGGCTGATGTGTGAATAGGAATGTTTAACTACCAACCTAACCAGAGATTGTAGGTTTCTGAGGTTTTTATGATGTAGTAAGATGGATGGTACTCAGATTTTCCCCAGTGGAGTCGCCATTATGTTGAGGTTCCCATGTTTTGGCTAGATTGGCAAGACCAAAAGATGAGACAACATCACACCACTTTTAGACCTCAGGATCTAGCCCGCCTGGGTCCAGAGAGGGATCTCTCTATGATATGTCAAAGGTATATGACCTTAAAGCTCAAAGGTTAAAATGTTAGGCTAGTTATAAAGCTCAGGGTTGGTTTTTTTGATTTTTTGTGTGGTTACTGGTTATCAGGAAAGTAGGGTTCAATGTAAGACAAGGATGAGAAAAGAGGAATAAGGTAGAGGTCAAGTATTCTAGGGAGCATTCAAGACCATTGGGCAATGGAGTCAGGAAAGGATTTGCTTGCTAATCAATAGGCAGGCTTTCAATTGGGCTAGTCATCTAAAACGTTGGATCTTAAAGATGATTTTGTGATATGGAATGGTAGGAGAGGAGGAGACAACACAGATTCAGGGCAAAAAATTAACGACCAGC
This sequence comes from Pinus albicaulis, assembly GCA_034641835.2. Taxonomy (NCBI): domain Eukaryota; kingdom Viridiplantae; phylum Streptophyta; class Pinopsida; order Pinales; family Pinaceae; genus Pinus; species Pinus albicaulis. The sequence continues at coordinate 170,531 of JAXQQM020091621.1, forward strand.
TAGTCGCACAAGGATCCTAGTGGACAGGGCTAACTCTAATCCCCAGTGTTCCCAAATCTTCCAACTAAATCCTTAACGAGAAACATCTAAGAACATATACATTTAATTCATACATCAGAGAGCAGGAAACAACATCCACTACACTGGTTAAATTAACTGAAATCAATTCGTAGATAACACATTCGGAAGAAAAACATCAATGGAAAGGAGAGTAGAAACATAGGGTACCTAAAAAGGGTAAATTCTATGCCAATATTCTGATGCAAGCCAGTAGAAATGAAATGAAATGAATTAAAACACAGAGATAGGAAAACATCACCCTGCTTTAGATCAGGATCCAAAGAAATGTTCTTGTCATATTAAAAAGCAATACCAGTCAAGTACAACATTTCCAATAGCTGAATACTCAGTCTGAAATCATATTCCTCAGCCTATCTTACAACTTTATACAGAGACTGTGTCTCAAAATAAACTACTTGCAATTCTCTGATAACTGATCAACAACCTTTACAATGTTTCTTCATGAAATTTTATAGTAGAAATATGGGCTGAGGAGGTAGGTGAAAACTAAATGCAGCATTAAAAATTCAATAAAGAAAAAGGGCTGAAGCCCATTCTGTTTAAATTTTCAGCTTTCAATTCTGGCACTCTGTGGATGAAAGAGTGGTCCTCATCAGACTTCTATTCACTCCAGGTATGTCTCTGACGTACTTTGGCTGCAGGACTCTGTGGTACTATTGGTGAATAAACAAAAGATAAATGAATGATTAAGAAGTCTGCCATACTTATGAAACAAATTCTCTGGTAGCTTCGAGCTGTTGTTAGGGTGGAAATTTCTTTAGGAACATGGCGTATAATAAAAGCTGCATGGGTGCTCCGTCCTTTTTTAGGAAAAAACATTCTGCTGATGTAGAAACCCTGACACACTGATTTTCATGCTGTACCTTCTGCGTGATCCATGGGTCTTCAATCTGATTCTTTACCTTTAAATCTCTGAACATAAGGCTTATATATCTTCATTTGCATGCCTTAAGCTCTCTGCTGCTTAATTTAAATCTCTGACTGTGAAATCTGTGTGTTAATGGTGCCGGGACATTTTCACAGAGTAATACCCTGGTCTTTTAATGCAAGTACTGTCGTAGGACCTCCTTAGGTTTTCTTCATGATTTCTGCCTCTGCACACAGTCTTTTCCTGTGTTTTCTGTTACTATGACAGCGGGTGCAAATCATGGCGGCTTTCACCACCTCAAAACCATGCAAAACATAAATTTTTTTATGAAATCCATGAATGGGGGTAATGGATGGAGTGCGGATGATTAAAATGGTCGTGCGACTAGTGAAATGGCGGAACAATACAGAGGAATGATGGAGGGAAGCCTTGGTGAAGGTTGGCAGAGTGCAGAGAAAATTTAAATGAAAAACCTTAACACACTCGACTTTTGAACAAATATATGCAATGGGATGGGCAGATGTATGGTGGATACATGTGGGGGTGACGTGGCGGGATTGGGTGATGGCGGGGTGGTCAATGACGGGGCAATTAAATCTGGACCGTCCGATCTCGGCGGAGATCGACAATGGAAAGCACGTCGGAGGGCGATGGACTGTGGGCTAGGGGTACGGCTGCCATGGGTTAAATCATGCGCATCTCTGTGGAACGATGACCGTTGGATCAACTGCCCCAGATCAGACGATGCACGTGCATATCGCTACGCATCCGCGGACGAACGTTAATGTGCGATGGGGTAGTGGTTTTGAAATAGTGTCAGAGCCACGTGTCGAATGCTGAGTGGAATCGCTGGCCTATCGGAAAATACCGCACTCCATCCAAAGGCGGTGCGATAGAAACCAGATGGTTTTTGAATAGTACGCGGGGACCACCGGGGCGGGTAGACTCTGAACCGTCGGATCTGCAGGTAAATAGACAGTGATGGCGCGATCGGGGCGATGAACAGGGTGAACAATGGATGCTGTGGGAGCCGCAATCGTCGTCCGATCTATACAGATCGACGGTTGAAATTGCGTCTGATATCCATCTGCGGTAAGCGCCTTTCGGGCCAGCGCTCGGTTTCAGCGCCCGGATCTCATGGAGAAAAGGCTGAGGGGCTAGTGGAAAGAGGCTAAGGCCTAATGTAAGTTGCAAAGTGGGTTTGTTGCCCATTTTTAGTGCAATTTGAGGGAAATGAAGGGCAACAATAGGGGTAATGGGGGTTTAAACAGCCAACCAAGGAGTATGTGTAGGACTTAGGGGGAACTTTTGGAGAGGTTTAGGAGGATTAGGGGGGTGATTTTGGGGTAAAGAAAAGGGGTTTTGACAAATGAAGAAGAGGTGAAAAGGGACATTCTGCAGGGATATAAGGGTTAATGTAGACCTTTTGGAGCAGAATTTATGTAATCAATGAGACCTTATAAAGGGAGTCAGCAGAGGGAAATTTATCAAAGGCAAAGGCACAGGAGACTTCAAGGATGATGTGTCTTCAGGGGAGATGCATTCCTTGAAGGCTCAAAAACAATTTAGCCCCCTACTTTGCTTTGTCATAAATTTATAGGGGGGCTAACAGGATACATAGCCCTCATCTCATCAGCCATCTCCTAAGTAGCTTCATTGGTCCCAAATTGCTTCCAATGCACTTTAACTTGCTCGATTGCTTGATTATGGAGCATGAGCATATTTTTCTGCAAAATGCACTGAGGTTTCGGCTAGAATTATCCTTTGGGTTCCACCCGTAATATAGAAAATTCAATCACATGATCAACATTTTTCACATACTTCTTAAGTAATGACACATGGAAAACATCATTTACTTTCACTGTCAGAGGCAGTGCAAGTCGGTAGGCCATTGGTCCCATTAGAGGAATTTTGAGGTCTAAAATGGGCCTCCTAAGAAAAAAGTAAAACCAAAATAAAATTTATAAGAACCAATAGGATTTAATATGATGATTTCAACCATGGGGGATGATTCACCATTTTTGGAGTAAAAAGGTAAAAAGATTAAAAAATAATAAAATAATAAAACTATTTTTTCAACTCCTATTTTCAACTTATCTCCCTAAGTTTCTGCTCAAATTTCGATCAGGAGTACTCGTTGGATGTAAAATTTAATTCCTCATCTAAGGAGTACCCATTTTTCATACTTTCTATGGACCCTCGTATACAAAAAATGAGAAATACATGAAAAATTGTGATTACAATCATCTTTTTTTTTATGTATTTCTCATTTTTTGTGTAGCAAGATCCATTGAAAGTATGTAACATGGGTACTCCTTGGATGAGGAATCAAATTTTTCATCCAATGAGTGTTCCTGCTCGAAATTTTAGTAAACCAATAGGGAGATAAGTTGAAAATACGAGTTGAAAAAGTAGTTTTTTATTTTTTCCCTCTAAAATTTGATGATGTAATATAATATTATTTTATTATTTCCACTATTATTTTATAATTTCCTTAGGAGGCCCATTTTAGACCTCAAAATTCCTCTAATGAATCCTATAAAGGATCTCAAAAGCCTGAAATACTGAGGTGTCAGCTTGACACATGATTTATTATCCAAGGATCTCTTCTTCGGTTCGATGCACAAGTACACATGTTCCCCAACATGAAACTCCTTAAACAGCTTGTGTTGATATAAATAAATCATCTTCATGTCCCATGCTACCTTCATATTCTTCTTGATAACATGCATTTCTTGTTCCATCTCTACCAACATGGTTGGTCTAATCAATACCCTATTCAGTAGATCGCTCCAACTGATAGGAGTATTACAACTCTGGCCAAAAAGTGCCTCAAAAGGACTCATCTTTAAATATTTTAGATACCCATTGTTATATGCAAACTCCACCAGTGGAAGATATCCTTCTTACTTCCACTGTTAACATATAACATACATTCTTAGCATGTCCTCAAGAATCATGTTGACCCTCTCTATTTCTCCATATGTCTATGGATGATAAGTTGTACTAAAAGCCAAATTTGTACCAAAAGCTACAAACAAATCCTTCCAAAATTTGGAAGTGAACCTGTCATCTCCATCTGACACAATCTTTCTAGGAATACCATGTAAACTCATTATCTCCCTGATAAAGACCTGAGCTACCTCACTAGATGAATTTGTAGACTTCATTGGAATGAAGTGAGCTACCTTAGTCAACTTGTCGACCACAACCACAACAAAATCATCCTGTCTTGATGTTCTCAGCAAACCTGTAGTGAAGCCCATGGAAATGGCCTCCCATTTCCATTCTAGAATCAGAATTGGCTACAGTAAACAACTTTTATGTTTAAACTCTACTTTTACCTATTGAAAATCCAAACATCTCATAACAAAATACTCTACCTCTTTCTTTAATTTTGGCCATTAGTAGAACTTCTTAATAGTTGTCAATGTCTTTTGATACCCTGGGTGACCCAAAAATGGATTAACATGAAATTCCCTCAAGATAAGCTTCTTGAGATTTCTATTGTTCGACACATAGAAGCTATCCCTAAATCTGACCAAATCATCTATCATGAGATGATAATCCAAATCCTATTCACCTGTACCCCGTTATTGTAACATGCTCTTAAGCTATTGGTACATTTCATTCTATTGTTCTACTTGTACTATCAGATCTTGTAAATTTGTCCCATATGAATGCATAACTGCTATGTGATTTACTTGTACTCTTCTTCTAATAGCATCTGCAACCCTGCTCTATTTTCCTTTAATGTACCTGATCTTGAAGTCAAACTCACTAAGTGTGGCCAACCACCTAGCTTACCTAACATTCAGATTAAGTTGGTCAAATAATTATCTCAATCCATTGTGACCTCTCATTAAAATGAACTTCCTGACAAGAAGATATTGTCTCCACATCTTCAATCCATGGATGATCATTGCCAACTCAATATCGTGAGTTAGATAATTGTTCTCATTCTCATTCAATTTCCTTGAGTCATACCATACTACCTATCCTTCCCACATCATAACTCCACCAAGTCCCCTCTCAAAAACATCTATAAATACCACAAACTCTTTATCTGGATCTACAATATTCAATACCACGGCATTTGTAAGCAATTGTTTCAACTATTCAAAACTAGTTTCACATTCCTATGTACATTCAAATTTCTTTCATTTCCTCTACAAATGTGTAATAAGATAGGAAATCTGTGAGAAGTTCCTAATAAATTTCCTGTGGTAACTTTCTAGTCCCATGAATGATCCACGAGGGCTTCACTCAATAAAGCTCTAACATATCGCATGCGATCATAGCATATTAAACAATACCCCTAATTTGAGTAAATATTGGAAAATAACTTTAAAAATGACATTATCTAACCCCCTACCAATATAAACCCAATACACCTTCCAAATTTAAAATGCCCCTAATTTCACTATATATTGTAGGTATCCATTTTTTCATTAACATTTTGTATACCCCTTTATATGTTTTCATTAACTTTGAGCTCCATTTTTTTATACCTGCCAAAACCCTTTACCCCTTATATATCCCCCAATATATTATGTCATTTTTTCCTCATTGTATTTCCCCCAATATGAACCCACGTGTTATGGTATTTCTCCCGCGATGAATTCCCCGTGGAATGATATAACTTCATCCACATTCCTAGGAGTTTCCCACTCCATGATAGAGCTATCCTTTTCCAGGTCCATTGTTATACCTTCCTTGGAAACCACATGCCCCAAGTAATGAACTTATTTCTGAAAGAAACTGCACTTACTGAGTTTGGCATACAACGTATGCTCTATCAATTGTCTTAACATTGCTATGAGATGTTTTGCATGCTCTTACTCATTCTTATAATATATCAATATGTCATCAATGAATACAATCACAAAATTTTCTAGATAAGGATGCATCACACTATTCATAAAACACATAAAAGTATCCAGATCAGTAGTCAAACCAAAAGGAACCACAAAAAACTCATAATTCCCATACCTAGTTTGGAAAGTAGCCTACTCTTCTTTGTTGCATACCTAATGATATCATTATCTCATGTTCATCTTCTAGAACATTGTTTCTCCCTTAAACTGATCAAACAAGTCATCAATCTACAACAAAGGGTACCTGTTCTTAGTCATCACCTTGTTAGACTACCTATAATGAATACACAACCCAATATTGTTGGGAAAAATACTGAGAGGGGGGGGTGAATCAGTATTTAGGGCATACTCAAATATTTTTACTTTTTCATGCTCTAAAACCCATACGCTACTTTACTTGATCAGACTCGCGTATATACGCGGATACCCTTCACAAAACTCGCGTATATGCAGAGATCTTAATATGCAATTAATTTATTACTTAGATCCTTGCATTTATTCATTCATCAGATGTTTATATAGCAACAGACATGTGCAGTAATAACAGAGTAAATCATCACACATAAGCATCACACATGAACACCAGGATTTTAGGTGGAAACCCAAGTCGGGAGAAAACCACCGCTGTCGTTGTCTCAGCCTTCAATATTTTATTATAAAGAAAACATCTTACAACTATGTGCTGGCGCAGACTCATACCAGTACACAGGCACCCACCTGCGCTCGTTTACCAGCCTCTCCTGGAAGGGAGCTACGATCCCCTGCTCTCATTTACCAGCCTCTTCTGGAAGGGAGCTACGACCCCCTACTCTCGTTTACCAGCCTCACCTGGAAGGGAGCTACAACCCCCTGACTGAAGGCTACAACCCTCGGCACCACTATGGACCACGTTTCATCAATTTTCACACTAGATCCAAAAGCTTTCTTTATAGCACAACTTGCAGGCCACTTTTCATCATACTCCATACATTTAAGCTCAATCATACATCAAAACAAATACTAATCAATTCAGACAACCCAGATCAGATGGCAGTAACACAACAGAACAGATCAGACATTTCATACTTCATCCTTCAGCAAACCCTATTTTTCATACGCGCTTTCCTTTCACTGATACCGCGTATATACACGCTTCTATTCATCAAACCCGCGTATATACGCGCTTCCGCTGCGACAAACTTGCGTATAGATCTTCATACATTACAGGGTAGCATACTTCTTCAGATCAGATATTCAGTATAGATTTAACCCTTTACTTTAGACAAATGTTCGCCTCATCTCAGATCTAAACATTTCATAAACAGATCTAGAAGATACAAATACATTTCAGATCTAGATAACCTTCTCCATCATTTTCTTCATAGGTGCATCACAGATTAAGATCTATCATCAAACTATTACCCTTTCCATTCAGACATAATTCAGAGTGAAGTATTCATTCAAACCCAGACTCATGCACACCCTTTGCACAATGATTTTCTTCTCCTTATATAGGGTTACCCTTCATCAATACCATGAGTCAAAACCACATAACTTCCAATGGTATTCCTGGACGGGATCACATAGGCGAACCATCATTCAATACAATGGGTCAATACCATGGTAGTTACCCCTGGTTTTACAAATTTAGAGCACTTTTTCCCATACGCAACTTGGCATGTTATTTCCCGCGTGCATACGCTACTTCTTCTAGATAAATCCACGTATGCCTTGAGACATACTCTTTTCATCATATTCTGGCACATACTGACATTCCTTCCATCATTACCTTCTGTACTCATTGTAGATACATCATATTTACATCATTTAACAAGTTTATCAAGACACATTCCATCAAGGACAACTTCATCAAGTAGGTTGCCATCATCTTCATCAAGTGGGTTGCCATCAAGGACAACACTCTGCATCATATTGCCAACAATCTCCCCCTTTGGACTTGATGGCAACCACGATGGTGTTTGAGCACACCAGATAGATATATTAAGCATAATGATATTCTCCCTTATTCAAACACCATGTCACTCTCCCCCTTTGACATCAAGGGCAAAGGGTGGATCAAACCCAACACAAGGTTGTTTTCTCCTAATGTAGATAGAAGAGCGATGTAGATCTGATGTGTACTGAAGTTACCATGCTCCCTCTGAGTTCATGCTGACTCTTCAAACATATTTTTCAATGAAGTACATGACTCTATGACCTTCCTATCACCAAGGACTCATACTTACATCAAATATCCAACCAAGTGGATTTACATATGAGACTCAAATACCCAACCATGTGGGTTTACACAATCTGACTCAACTACCCAACCAAGAGGGTTTACACATTTTGACTCAAGTACCCAACCAAGTGGGTTTACATATTTGATCAAGTCCTTACATGACTGAATATTACAATTTTACATCATAGGTCTCAACACGACCTTTTCATCAAATTACAAATATGACTTCTTATGACCAGTACCAGAAAGACCTCAAGAGAGAGAGATCTTATTTCAGAATCATCATAATGCCAACAATGCATTATGCTCAGCAAGGCTAATGCTCCCCCTGAAAAATGTGCATCCAAGCATCCTGTCCATATGACCAAGGTTCCTCCTTAGCTTGTGCAACCTGAACACCTTCAACAACAAGTCATCAACAACAATATCTGCATGATCTGTCCTTATCTCTGAATCATAAGACTCTCATCTCATCCATGTGTGAAAGCAAAGAATATCCTTCAGCAAAAAGAAAGCAAGGCTCATCCAAAATCATAAGAAACCATGTAACATGTCATCATCATTTAGAACTGAGAAATAAACAGATACAATGCCAATAATACAATCATTAGTAGTCAGACAGATTCTCCCCCTGAACCTATGCTCCTGATCTTCAGTTGTCATACAATTTTTCTTATCAGAAGTGCATATACGACTGTCTCCACTGTAACTCGCGTGTATACGCGGCTTTTTTTCACAGAACCCGCATATGTAAAGTGAAACATAGAAAAATTCACATTCCTTCATCTCCCCCTAAGTTTGTACCACTTGTACCTGTCTTCTGCATATCAGATGCTCTGTCAGAAATAATCATAACCAGAATCACCAAAAAAATCATGAAAATCACCATACATCGCTCCCCCTGTGACAATACATTACTGATCTCTATAATGTATCTCACATCACTCCTGCAGTCATTAAGAGAAGTAAGCTTCAGAAACGGATGACTGCAGTAGGGTCAGTATTCCCTACGTTTCTGACCGGTCCTCCTTCCTATTCCAGCTTTGCTTGAAATTTCTAATTGTGTGCTGAAAATTAACCAATTTCTCAGATATGCTCATCATGCATTCTTTTTCCACATGTCCATACTTGTTACAAGCATAACATCTTATATGACCAGAGAAGTGTTGGGAAAAATACTGAGAGGGGGGGGTGAATCAGTATTTACAGCATATTCAAAAATTTTTACTTTTTCACTCTCCAAAACCCATACGCTACTTTCCTTTAGTAAACTCGCGTATATACGCAGATATCCTTCATACAACTCGCGTATTAGTAGAGATCTAAATATGCAGATATTATTAGCTTAGTTCTTTTGCACTATTCAATCATCTGATGTTAATTTAACAGAAAACATGTGCAGTAACAACAGAATAAACCATCACACAAAGCATCACACATGAACACCAGGATTTTTAGGTGGAAACCCAAGTCGGGAGAAAACCACCGCTGCAGTTGCTCACCCTTCAATATTTTATTATAGAGAAAACATCTTACAACATATGTGCTGGCGCAGACTTGACCAGCACGCAGGCACCCACCTGCGCTCGTTTATCAGCCTCTCCTGGAAGGGAGCTCCAACCCCCTGACTCGTTTACCAGCCTCTCCTGGAAGGGAGCTCCAACCCCCTGACTCGTTTACCAGCCTCTCCTGGAAGGGAGCTACGACCCCCTGATCTCGTTTACCAGCCTCTCCCGGAAGGGAGCTACAACCCCCTGACTGAAGGCTACAACCCTCAGCACCACCTTGGACCACGTTTCATCAATTTTCACACTGGATCCAACAACTTCAATAGAACACCACTTGCAGGCCACATTTCATCATATTTTCAAACTGAACCCTTTCCATACTTCTTAAGCACAAACAACCATGAAACATAACCATATTACTCAATCGATAGAAACAGGAAACCAAACAGACGTAACGTACATTTCTTGGTCACAGCCTTCAATAGGGCTCTAGTTTGCATACGCGTTTCCTTTCACCGATGTCGCGACATACGCCTTCCATTCACACAAACCGTTGATATGCCTCTCAGACATATTTCATCACGCATACGCGTTTTCTTCTTTCTATTAAGACGCGCATATACGCGTCTCATACTATTAAGTAGCGTATAGATCTTCAATCATTATAGAGCCGCATACTCTTTCGTATCGTACATTCGCTTCAGATTCAACCCTTTACTCGTACGATGTTCGCCTCATCACAGATCTAGGCCTTCCATAAGCAGATCTAGCAGATACAAGTGCATTTCAGATCTAGATATCTCGCTTCACTTTCCTTCAGGTGCATGTGAGATTCAGATCTATCATTCAACTATAACCTTTCCATTCAGATATACTTCTGAGAGAAGTATTCATTCAAGTTCAGACATCTATCTCCCACACTCCTCTTTTTTGCACAATGAATTTCTTCTCCTTATATAGGTTTATCCTTTTTCAATACCGCGGGTCAAAACAATACCACGAGCCTTCAATACCATGGGAAAAAATAATACCATGAGCCTTCAATACCACGGGCCCCTTTTTCAATACCATGAGCCAAAACAATATTACTTCCGATGGTATTCCTGGACGGGGTCACATAGATGAATCATAACCCAATACCATGGTGGTTACCCCTGGTTTTGCACTTTATGAGCGCTTTTTCCCATACGCGACTTGGAATGTTGTTTCCCGCGTGCATACGCGACTTCCCCTAGACAAATCCGCGTATGCCTAGAGACATACTCTTTTTATCATAGATCTATCACATGCTGAATTCCTTTCTTCATTGCCTTCTGTACTCATTGTAGATACATCAGATTTACTTCATCAAGAACATATTCTATCAAGCACAACTCCATCAAGTAAGTTGCCATCTTCTTCATCAAGTGGGTTGCCATTCAATGACAACACTCAGCATCATATTGCTAACTAACATCATTTCACATCAGATTTACATCATTTACCAAGTCCATCAAGTCAAGAATAACTTCATCAGGTGTATTGCCATCAAGGACAACACATGCCAACAATCTCATGTCTTCATCTTCATTCAGTGGGTTGCCATCAAGGACAACACTCTGCATCATATTGCCAACAATCTCCCCCTTTGGACTTGATGGCAACCACAATGGTGTTTGGTTACCACAACAGATAGGTACAATAAGAATACCATGTCACCATGTTACTCTCCCCATTCTTTGACATCATTCAAACACCATGTCACTCTCCCCCTTTGACATCAAGGGCAAAGGGCGGATCAAAAACCAACATACTCTCCCCCTTTTTCTCCTCATGTGGAAGAAGCGTTCTGCAGATCTGATATATATACTGAAGTGACCAAGCTCCCCCTGAGTTCATGCTGAATCTTCAAACATATTTTCCAATGGAGTACATGACTCTATGACTTTCCTATCACCAATGACTCATACTTACAAAAAATATCCAACCAAGTGGATTTACATATGAGACTCAAGTACCCAACCAAGTGGGTTTACACATTTCAACTCAGCTACCCAACCAAGTGGGTTTTACAAATTTGACTCAGCTACCCAACCAAGTGGGTTTACAAAATTTGACTAGGCCTTACATGACTAAATAGTACAATTTTACATCATGGTCTCAACAAGACCTTTTCACCAAGTTACAAATATGACTTTTCATAACCAACACCAAAAATTCCTCAAGAAAGAGAACATAGTTCAGAACCATCATAATGCCAACCATGCATTATACTCGGCCAGCTGCGCTCCCCTTCTAATGCTGTCCATCCATGCATCCTTTTTATATGACTAAGGATCCCCCTTAGTTTGTGCATCCTGAACACTTTCATCAGCAAATCATCAAGGCATCTTCATCAAAACATGAGAAATAGAATTATGAGAACTGGAACACCACCAGAGATACCAAACAGTATCAGATATACCAAAACAGTAATGCAGCTGTGCTGAAGAGAGCTGACTCCAACCAAAAATGTCAGCAATCAGACATACGTGGTTTTCTGTGCAGGAACTCGCGTATCTACGCGACTGTGTTTCATTAAACCCGCGTATCCAATGCTATCTTCTATATTTCAACCAGATCTGATCCTTTGTGAGAAAAAGACAGTGTTCAGCTTCTTTCTGAGATATTTTGAATGCTTCCCTGGACTACAGATAGATAGAATAGCGTAGTTGTGTCTTCAGGCGTCATCCAATGGATGTAGCATAAGCACATTAGTAACCAATTCTTCAGATTCTTTGCATCATTAATACATTCTTTCCAAGAGAAATTATCATACCAGAACAGCATCTTCACACAAGTGTCAAGAAATCATCCATGTGGTCCAACATCACCATGATCTTCAAGACTTAACATGAAGGAACATATGTAGGCAAAAAATCTCAACCATAGTAACAAACTCTGCATGATATATTCTTATTTCTGAATCAAATGAATTCCAACTCATCTATGTGTGAGCATCAGGGATCAAAATCTCATCATAATGAACCATATACCAAGTCATCATCATTTAAGCATGAGTATCACAATAGCCAAAAATAATCAGTCATATTGCCAACAATGCAATCATTAGTATTCAACCTGTTGCTCCCCCTGAACCAGTGCTTCTCCTTAACTTGTGCATCCTGAGTATTTTTATCAGCAAGCCATCAGCAACAATTTCTGCATGATCTGTCCTTATCTCTGAATTATAGGACTTCCATCTCAGAAACGAGTACTCTTCATTCAACAAGCAAACAGTACTTATCCATAAACTTCATCATAGGACATCAAGTATCATATCATCATCATATAGAACTGTTAAGTTAAGCTGATACAGAGTCAAAACTATAGTTATTATTAGTCAGACTGATGCTCCCCTTGGACCTCTGCTCCAGATCTTCAGCTATCAGATAAATTCTCTTATCATCAATGCATACGCAGCCGTGTCTGCTGGAACTCGCGTGTATACGCGACTTTGTTTCATCTAACCCGCGTATGGAAAGTGAAATATAGAAAATTTCACACCTTCATCTCCTCTATGGAACACCTTATGTTCTGTCTTTTCTTCACGGATACCTTGTCATATAACCCGAATAATCAAATCAACCATGAGAGACATCATACATTGCTCCCCCTGTGACGATACATTACTAAATTTGATAGTGTATCCCACATCATTCCTGCAGTCAATAAGAGAAGTAAGCTTCAGACGCGGATGACTGCAATAGGGTCAGAATTCCCTACGTTTCGGATCGGTCCTCCATCTTTTTCCAGATTTGTTTGATCTTTCTATTTGTGTGCTGAAAATTGTCCACTCTCTCAGATCTGTTCAACCTGCCTTCCTTTTCTACATGTCCATACTTGTTACAGGAATAACATCTCATGTGTCCAGAGAAATAAGCATAAGAATCATAATGAGTATTTCTAATCTTTCTCCTTTTGCAATCAACTGATTTATGTCCATACATGTTACACGAGAAACAATATCCCCTGAAGAAACTAGAGTACCTTTCTGAGTAGAGCCTGTTTGTTTGTGGCTGAAATGTTCTGCTTCTGCAATTTGCTGCAACATGCCCATAATTATGACAATTAAAACGTTTATGGATTCTTGAATGAATTCTTTTGAGAATTCATGATTGTTGGTTGATCTTTTATTTCTTTCCACACTTCAGGTTTTGCATTGACATCCTCTGAATTTTTAGGACTTCCTTGTGAGCTAGATTCACCTTTAACAGTTTCATGGAAACCAAGACCAAATTTGATAGCAGGAGACCTTTGATTACTTAGAATATTGTCCAAAGTGTTAGTACTATCCTGAAACCTCAAAAGTTTAACCTTTTCTTCTAATTTACCTTTGAGAATGTTTACCTCAACCTCCAAGGCTTGACATTGCTTTGTCATGCTTTCTTCTCTTTCCTTCTTCCATCTTCTACTTGATCCTTTAGATTTAGGATCTCTTTCTTTCAACCAATTTCGTTTTTATTCACATGTTGTTCTAGCTCTTCATTCTTCTTATTTGATTTTCAGATCTTCTTTGAGATATGATTTACCTTTAAGGCCTTCTTTTCAAATGATTGTAGAGGTTCCTCATTTTTCTTACTTGATGCTTCTAGATCTGCTTGCAGAGAGATGATTGCAGCTTCAAGGCCTTCATTCTTCTTATTTGATTTTTCAAAATCTGCTTCTAGTTCTTTAATTCGATTGGATGCATAAGCATGAAACCTTTGATACTTGTCCACCTATCCATTCAGCATTTCTATTTGATCTTTCATTTGAGATGTGATCTCTTTGTAAATAGAATCTTTCGTATCAATTTCCTTTTGTTGTTCTTCAACTTTGATCTTGATAGCTTCCACAACTTTACTATCTTCACCATTGTTTGCACAAAGAAGAGTATTACAAGTGGCCTTCTTCTTTTCCTTCTTTGCCATGAGTATTTGTAGAGCTTCGTCAGAAACTTCTGGATCCATACTGTGACTTTCACTATCATAATCTTTGCACATGCAATTAAGTAAGAGACAAGAACAACGATTAATACCTGGTTCATCTTCTTCAATTTTTGCTATACATGATTTCTGAGGTATCTCCTTGTTTCGAGTAGGTTTCTTCTTTTGCTTCCTTGCCATGAGCGCTTTCAGATCTTGGTCAGAATCTTCTTCATCTTCTCTTGTCATTTCATTATTATCTTCATTTGCATAATAACTCTTTCCCTTTACAAATTGTTTCCCTTTATCATGATTTTCTCTAGAAGGACATTTAGCAGCATAATGACCAACTCTTCCACAATAAAAACATTTGAAGGGAAGCTTACCTTTGAATCTTCCAATACCTGGTTGAAGTCATCTCACAAAATTTGCTTCTTATTCCTCGGATATATAATTGGTTTCTTTGACAACTTCCTTTTCTTTTCCTTTTGTAGATACCTTAAAAGCAGCTTCTCTGATTTGAGAAGGACCTCCTTGTCTCATTTCAAAAGCAGTCAGAATACCATGTAATTGAACAATAGTAAGAGTTTGCAGATCTTGCCTTTCTTCAATAGCTAAAACTTTAGAGTCAAATTTCGAAGTCAAGGATCTTAAGACCTTTTCCACTAGAGTAGTATCAGTTATGGTTTCACCCAAATTTCTCATTCGATTTACAATATCGTCCAGACAAAGAAAGAAACTGGCAACACTTTCATCACTATGCATCTTCAAATTTTCATATTCAATTCTAAGAGTTTGGAGTTTTGCACCTTTACCTTTGTGTCTCCTTCATAGCTCAGAATGATTTTGTCCCATATTTCTTTTCTTTGAATGTAGCATCTTTAGCAAATTACGGTCGGTTTATGCTTCTAATAAGACATTCACCACTGGCATCCTAGGAATGCTTTACTTCCTTCTGCTTGCATTAGTGAGAATACTTCTTTGGGTATTGATAACCTTCTTCCACAGTGCCATACATCCCCGGACCAAGACTTTGCGAATGGCACATTCGTACCTTCTGAATATCAGATTGCTTCCATTGAATAGAGGTGGCTTTATAGACATTACTCCTTCTTGGCTTCCCATTGCGACGGATCTCCTTCAAGCGATCAAGCTTCTGCAGAAGGACCAACTTTGATACCAATTGTTGGGAAAAATACTAAGAGGGGGGGGGGGTGAATCAGTATTTACAGCATCTTCAAAAATTTTTACTTTTTCACTCTCCAAAACCCATACGCTACTTTCCTTTAGTAAACTCGCGTATATACGTGGATATCCTTCATACAATTCGCGTATTAGCAGAGATCTAAATATGCAGATATTATTAGCTTAGTTATTTTGCACTATTAAATCATCTGATGTTAAGTTAACAGAAAACATGTGCAGTAACAACAAAATAAACCATCACACAAAGCATCACACATGAACACCAGGATTTTTAGGTGGAAACCCAAGTCGGGAGAAAACCAACGCTGCAGTTGCTTAGCCTTCAATATTTTATTATAGAGAAAACATCTTACAACATATGTGCTAGTGCAGACTCCTACCGACATCACGAGGCACCCACAGGCTCGTTTGCAGCCTCTGGAAGGGAGCTCCAACCCCGAACTCGACACCAGCCTCTCCTGGAAGGGAGCTACGACCCCCTGATCTCGTTTACCAGCCTCTCCTGGAAGGGAGCTATGACCCCCTGACTCGTTTACCAGCCTCTCCTGGAAGGGAGCTACGACCCCCTGACTGAAGGCTACAACCCTCAGCACCAATATGGACCACGTTTCATGAATTTTCACACTAGATCCAACAACTTCAATAGAACACAACTTGCAGGCCACATTTCATCATATTTTCAGACTGGACCCTCTCCATACTTTTAAGCACAGTCAACCATGAAACATATACATATTACTCACTGATAGATATCAGAAAACCAGCAGATCAGAACAGACATTTCTTACCACAGTCTTCAGCAAACCCTAGTTTGCATACGCGCTTTCCTTTCACTGATGTCGCGTATATACGCCCTTCCATTCACACAAACCAGCATATGCCTCTGTACATATTTCATTGCGCATACGCGCTTTCTCTTCGGCGAAGACGCGTATATACGCGCTTCCTATACGGCGAAGTAGCGTATAGATCTTCAATCATTATAGAGCTGCATACTTCTTCAGATCAGACATTCAGTTCAGATTCAACCCTTTACTTCAGACAGATGTTCGCCTCATTTTAGATCTAAGTCTTCCATAAGCAGATCTAGCAGATACAAGTGCATTTCAGATCTAGATATCTCGCTTCATCATTTCTTCATAGGTGCATCATAGATTCAGATCTATCATCAAACCTTTACCCTTTCCATACAGATATACTTCACAGAGAAGTATTCATTCAAGCTCAGACATCTTGCACCCATTCTCCTTATTTGCACAATGAATTTCTTCTCCTTATATAGGTTTACCCTTTTTCAATACCATGAGCCCCTTTTTCAATACCATGAGCCCAAAACTACATTACTTCCGATGGTATTCCTGGACGGGGTCATTTAGACGAATCATTACCCAATACAATGGGTCAATACCATGGTGGTTACCCTTGGTTTTGCACTTTATGAGCGCTTTTGCCCATACGCGACTTGGCACGTTGTTTCCCGCGTGCATACGCGACTTCTCCTAGACATATCCGCGTATGCCTTGAGACATACTCTTTTCACCATAGATTTAGCACATGTTGAATTCCTTTCTTCATTTCCTTCTGTACTCACTGTAGATACATCAGATTTAGTTCATCAATACATATTCTATCAATCACAACTTCATCAAGTAAGTTTCCATCTTCTTCATCAAGTGGGTTGCCATTCAATGACAACACTCAGCATCATGTTGCTAACTAACATCATTTCACATCAGATTTACATCATTTACCAAGTCCATCAAGTCAAGAATAACTTCATCAGGTGTATTTCCATCAAGGACAACACATGCCAACAATCTCATGTCTTCATCTTCATTCAGTGGGTTGCCATCAAGGACAACACTCTGCATCATATTGCCAACAAGAAGTAAGCATAAGGATCATAGTGTGTTTCTCTGTTCTTCCTTCTATTGCAATCAGCTGCTTTATGACCATACTTGTTGCATGAAAAACAATATCCTTTGAAGCAACCAGAGTACCTTTCTGAATAGAATCTGTTTGATTGTGACTGAAATGATCTGCTTCTACAATTTGCTACAACATGCCCATAATTATGACATTTGAAGCATTCAACATTAGTGAATGATTTCCTTTGAGTATTCATGATTGTTGGTTGACCTTTTGTTTCTTTCAACACTTTAGGTTTTGCTTTGACATCCATTGAATCTTTAGCACTTCCTTGTGAACTAGATTCTCCTTTAACTGTTTCATGAAAACCCAGACCAAGTTTGATAGAAGGAGACTTTTGACTACCAAGAATATTTTCCAGAATCTTAGTACTATCTTGAAACCTTAAGATTTTATCTTGCTCTTCTAATTTACCTTTGAGAATGTTTACCTCAACCTCCAATTGTTGGCATTGCTTCTTCATGCTTTCTTCGACCCCTTTTCCTTCTTCTACTTGATCATTCAATTTTAAAATTTCTTCCTTCAACCAATTTTCTTGTTCTTCACATGTTTGTAGCAGCTCTTCATTCTTCTTATTTGATTTTTCCAGATCTTCTTTGAGAGAGATGATTTTTGCTTCAAGTCCTTCCTTTTCAAAAGGTAGAGGTTCTTCATTCTTCTTCTTTGATTTTTCCAGATCTTCTTTGAGAGAGATGATTTCTGCTTCAGGTCTTTGACTTTGATTGGTTGTAAAAGCATACAACTTTTGATACTTGTCTATCTGTCCATTCAGTATTTCTTTCTGTTCATTCATTCTAGTGATCATATCTTTGTAGACAGATTCTCTCTTATGAAATTGATTCCAATCGTTTCTTTCATCCTTGATCTTGAGATTTGCTTCTAGACTTATACTGTTACGTTCACTATCTTCACCATTGATTGCACAAGAAAGTGAATCACAAGAACAACAATCAGTACCTATTTTATCTTCTTCATTTTCTGCCGCACATGTCTTCTGAGATGTCTTCTTTTGAGTCGCCTTCTTCTTTTGCTTCTTTGCCATAAGCACTTGTAGATCTTGGTCAAAATCTTCTTCTTCTTCATCAGATACTTCATTTGTATAATAACTCTTTTTCTTTTCAAATTGTTTCCCTTTATCATGATTTTCTTCATAAGGACATTTAACAGCATAATGACCAACTCTTCCACAACCAAAACATTTGAAGGGGAGCTTACCTTTGAATCTTCCAGTTCCTAGTTGGAGTTTTCTCACAAAATTTTCTTCTTCTTCTTCTGATATATAATCTGATTCCTTGACATCTTCCTTGTCTTTTCTTTTTGTACATGCCTTAAAAGCAACTTATTTGGTTTGAGAGGGACCTCCTTGTCTTATTTCATAAGCAGCCAGAATACCATGTAGTTGAACAATAGTAAGAGTTTACAGATCTTGCCTTTCTTCAATAGTTGATACTTTTGACTCAAATTTTGAAGTCAAAGATCTTAAGACTTTTTCCACCAGAGTAGTATCGGTTATGGTTTCACCCAAACTTATCATATGACTTACAATATCATCTAGACGTAAAAAGAAACTAGAAATAATCTCATCACTATGCATCTTCAAATTTTCATATTCAATTCTGAGGGTTTGGAGTTTTGCACTTTTTAACTTTGTATCTCCTTCATAGCTCAGAATGATTTTGTCCCATATTTCTTTTGCTGAATTTAGCTGCATCACTTTAGCGAATTCTGATTCAGACATGCTTCCTAACAAAACATTGACTGCTTTGGCATTGACTTCATATTTCTTCCTTTCTGCTGCATCAGTAGGAATACTTGCCGGATACTGATAACCTTCTTCCAAGATTGCCCATACTTCTGCACCAAGACTTTGCAGATATGATTTTGTTCGTACCTTCTAGAATAATAGATTATCTCCATTGAATAGAGGTGGCCTTATAGACATTACTCCTTCATGACTTCCCATTGCGACGGATCTCCTTCAAGCGATCAAGCTTCTGCAGAAGGACCTCCTCTGATACCAATTGTTGGGAAAAATACTGAGAGGGGGGGGTGAATCAGTATTTAGGGCATACTCAAATATTTTTACTTTTTCATGCTCTAAAACCCATACGCTACTTTACTTGATCAGACTCGCGTATATACGTGGATACCCTTCACAAAACTCGCGTATATGCAGAGATCTTAATATGCAATTAATTCATTACTTAGATCCTTGCATTTATTCATTCATCAGATGTTTATATAGCAACAGACATGTGCAGTAATAACAGAGTAAATCATCACACATGAACACCAGGATTTTAGGTGGAAACCCAAGTCAGGAGAAAACCACTGCTGCCATTGTCTCAGCCTTCAATTTTTATTATAGAGAAAACATCTTACAAATATGTATTGGCGCATACTCATACCAGTACGCAGGCACCCACCTGCGCTCGTTTACCAGCCTCTCCTAGAAGGGAGCTACGACCCCCTGATCTCGTTTACCAGCCTTTCCTGGAAGGGATCTACGACCCCCTGCTCTCGTTTACCAGCCTCACCTGGAAGGGAGCTACAACCCCCTAACTGAAGGCTACAACCCTCAGCACCACCATGGACCACGTTTCATCAATTTTCACACTGGATCCAAAAGCTTTCTTTATAGCACAACTTGCAGGCCACTTTTCATCATATTTTCAGACTGGACCCACTCCATACATTTAAGCTCAATCATACATCAAAACGGATACTTATCAATTCAGACAACCCAGATCAGATAGCAGTAACACAACAGAACAGATCAGACATTTCATACTTCATCCTTCAGCAAACCCTAGTTTTCATACGCGCTTTCCTTTTACTGATTCGGCGTATATACGCGCCTTCATGCATATAAACTCGCGTATACCTCTGCACATACTCCAGAACTGATTTCACTACTCATACGCGCTTTCGCTTTATAAAACCTGCGTATATACGCGCTTCCGCTGTAATAAACTAGCGTATAGATCTTCAATCATTACAGAGAAACATACTTCTTCAAATCAGATATTCAGTTCAGATTTAACCCTTCACTTCAGACAGATGTTCGCCTCATCTCAGATCTAAACATTCCATAAACAGATCTAGAAGATACAAATACATTTCAGATCTAGATAACCTTCTTCATCATTTTCTTCATAGGTGCATCACAGATTCAGATCTATCATCAAATTGTTACCCTTTCCATTCAGACATACTTCAGAGTGAAGTATTCATTCAAACCCAGACTCATGCACACCTTTTGCACAATGATTTTCTTCTCCTTATATAGGGTTACCCTTCATCAATACCATGAGTCAAAACCACATAACTTCCAATGGTATTCCTGGATGGGATCACATAGGCGAACCATCATTCAATACAATGGGTCAATAACATGGTAGTTACCCCTGGTTTTACAAATTTAGAGCGCTTTTTCCCATACGCGACTTGGCACGTTATTTCCCGCGTGCATACGCTACTTCGTCTAGACAAATCCGCGTATGCCTTGAGACATACTCTTTTCATCATGTTCTGGCACATATTGACATTCCTTCCATCATTACCTTCTATACTCATTGTAGATACATCAGATTTACATCATTTAACAAGTTTATCAAGACACATTCCATCAAGGACAACTTCATCAAGTAGGTTGCCATCATCTTCATCAAGTGGGTTGCCATCAAGGACAACACTCTGCATCATATTTCCAACAATATTTCCATCCTTCTTCTTCACAAACAATACTAGTGCACCCCAAGGAGACACACTTGGCCTAATGTATCCCTTGTCAAGCATTTCCTTCAACTACAACTTCAGTTCCACTAACTCTAGAGTGCTCATCCTATATGGTTTTCTCAAGGCTAGTGTTTCTCCTAGCATCAACTTAATAGAAAATTCCACTTCCCTATGAGGCAGTAATTTTAAAATATCTATTGGAATTACATCTTAAAACTGTTGAAAAATCAGATACCTTTGCAAGATTTCAAAATCCTAAACTTCCTTATCTTTGTCACTAGAAATATCAACTGCAAACAATACACATCCTTTCCTACTAATGTGCTTGGCCTACATAGTTGTAACCATCCTCACTGATGTAGGCTTCCTCTTACCCTGTAATATTCTCTTCTCTCCATGATCATCTAAGCACTAAATAGCCTTATCATAGAAATCCACCTTAGTCCTGTGAATGTACAACCAATCCATACCTATTAGCATATTGTATGATCCCAATGAAATAAAATTTAGATGTGTTAATGTAGACATACCCTTCAAATCAATTACACAAGATCTTTCCCAATGATGAACTCATTTCTTATTACTTGTAGCCAATTTCACTAACCAAGACTCTAAATTCACTTCTTTATTCAAACCACACTTATCCACCAAGTTAGGACTAATATAACTATATTTAGACCCAGGGCCAATCAAAATAGAAACAAATTGATAAAAAATATTACCTTCCATCCTTATAATAGATTCTTGATGATCAGCCTGTATATTATCCAATGTTGCATAAATTCAAGAAATACTTTGTCCAACATCCCCAATTGTTTGTGCCTCTTTAGCACTGTAAATCTGAGTTATTCCACCCTAATGTTGGGGAAAATATATGGTATGATGATCCTTGTCACAAGCCCAACATTATAAATGCTTCTTTCCATCACTCTTATTCTTCTCCTTAGATTGAAATCCATGTCCTTTGTTAACTTCATTGAACTTATTGTGTGGCGTTACATTCTCCTTGTCATCTGTATCTCCTAGTTTTCCTCTCTTATTAACACACTTTCCTTTATTATTCTCATTACCTTTCCAATCCTACTTAGACTCAGTCTTATGATTCAATTTCTCATAATAGAGCTTCAACTTCCTGATGGATTCCTCTAGTGATATAGGCTCACGAAACTCGATCTTGTCTTTGAATAACAATAGAATCCCACTGATAAATCTCTGATTCTTGGATTTATATTCCTTAAGATAAGGAACATACCTCAAAAACTCGAAGAATGTAATAGTATACTCCTCATTGGTCATAGATCCCATATTTAGATCATATAACTCCTTTTCCCTATCATCATAGTATCTCTTAGATAAACACTACTTCCTGAAAAGTCTCTGGATGTCACTCGAAGTCAAATCCTCTTACCAAATTCCTCTAACATTATTCACATATTCCCACCAAATATATGTTTTTTCTTTATGAATGAAAGTAGCTATCCTGGCTTTCATATTCTTTAAGTAATCATGCAATATGAGAAAATTATTCATCCCAAGTAGCCAAGCTTCAACATCCCATGACTTCTTCATTTCTCGATCAAATATAGGAGCATTTTCTTTCTTAAATTCCTATGGAAAGTACTGCTTCTCACTCCTCCTACATAGATGGTGAAAATGATGAAAATTTTGTCTCTCTGAATGGGAACTATAATGAAATCCATGGTCATTACCCCTCCTCTCAGGTGTATCCAAGAATATTTCATCTCCGACTCTATCAGACATGTCAAACCTATATCCTGATTGAGACCTATTTCCATATGTCCCATTAGTCCATTCCTCCTATCCATGACTGGTCATATGCAGACCCTGTCTCTACATATCTAACAAACTATGAAGGATCACTTCATTAACCTATGATTGTTTCTTTTCTTCCTTAGAAAGTATTTCTGATGACTAAATGATCTTGTCATTATTCGCCTTACAACTCCCGATATTTGATTTCAAACTTCTCAATGTATCTACTATGCCAAGGGAGTACTCATCACCATGTTTTTCATTTGATATGTAGGGAGAATAACGTGAACTATAGTCCACCATTTTTCTTGTCATATTTGATCCTCTACTTCCTGCAAACGTACCATGTCAGATAAACCAAAAAAACATAATCAACGTACTTCAATGAAGTGCAGGTGAGGCTATCTTGTATAAAAGATCAATCCAGATTGGCACAACACACACACACACACACACACATATATCTATATATATATAATGAAATCAACATATCAATCATTTCAACATCGAGATCATCAACCTGTAGATGATGAAACTACTTACAATTATGGAAATCACAATGCATGCATAATGAACACATATACAAATGGAATGCATACATGGAAAAAAAATTCTTCCCATCCAGTACAAGTTTTGAGTCTAGGAGCTCTAATACCATTCTATAATCACCACTCCCATAACTACCCAGTTTCACCAGCTTGCCAGGGTAAACATGATAGGAATATCTACAATGACATGACCTGGCCTCGTAGCTTCCATTGAGGAAGTGAGGTAAACTATAAGACAAAATTATATCTCATAAGATTCTACAAGGGCTACAGGTCACTCAAAAAATGAGTAACCACCCCAGGTGTCCAAAACTTGAGTTTGACACCCTTTTCTCTGACCTAGATCCCCAACTATACCCACGACAAGCCCTCCGTGCAATTGGAAGCCTCCAAATACATGAAAAACAATGAAAATCAAATTGCATACATAAAAAACACATATGCAATTGGCATGCATGCATGACAAAAAAATTATGCCCATCCATTCCAATTGTTGAACGTAGGAGCTCTGATACCATTCTATAACCACCCATCCCATATTTACCCAGTTTCACCAGCTTTCCAGGCTAAACATGAGAGGAATAGCTACTATGACATGAAATGACCTTATAGGTTCCATTAAGGAAGTGGGGTTGACTATAGAAGACAAACTAATATATAATAACATTCTACAAGGGCTACCGGTCACTCAAAAAATGAGTAACCACCCCAAGTGGAAAAAACCTAAGTTGGACACCCTTTTCTTTTACCTTGGTCTCAAACCGCACCCACGATAAGCCCTCCATGCAGTTGGAAGCCTCCAACCACATGCACAAGATTGCATCCATGCAATTTCGACAAAATTTTCCTAGTCATAAGCATGTGATCCTAAGATATAAGCCTAGATTCTAGGTCAACCTCTAGACCTGTAATATTCCAAAATGGAAATAGCAACAATACAAGACATAATAATGTAAAACAAAAAAAATATAAACATGACATAAGAGGGATCAATATGCAGCCATCATTTTATTAAGATATCAACAAAAATATACAAAAATATCATGAGGGACAAGCCACTCAAGCAATAAGAACAAGCCTCCAATGATAAAAAAAATCATCACATGAGTTGCTGCAACTATATAGAATGCCGGAGATCAGTGACAACACTGTCTATATCAGTGTAGCTACTTCTATAAACATACATAAGTGAAATATGGCTGATAGAAACAAAAGAAATGCCTATAAAAGAAGATGTGGGGTCTAATACATGATTTCTAGCCAACCCCGAAAAGATTGCTAGAAATACCAAGAAATATACAATGTGACAAATAAACCCTGGGGTTGAGATGTCACTACAAACTGGAACTGAAGAGAATTAGGCTATGAAAGATTTGAAATGAAAATGTCCTCCTTTCAATGGTATTTCTAAATAGAATGTTGATCCCTCTACTTAGAAATAGACCCTCTTGATGAGCTCAATGAACCCTCCCAGCAACTGCCTCAAAAAATAATGCAGTTTAGAATTGTGACTGTGCTATGAGGGATAGTAGATGGTTGGCCTGATGCCAAATATGTGGAAATATGCCCAGGAGCCCTCCTTGCTAATCCTCCAATGGATAGGCTACCTCTCCACTGAAAAACAAGCCCATAAATGACTCAATGTGATCCTCCTTTGCTGCACCCTGCAACAAAACCCAACTCTAAAAAGAAACTGCATTGTAGCTGAAGGAGGTAGCTTGGCCAGAATGCCAGAATGAGGAAATGCAGCTCAAATAACCTCTCCTTCCCTGAGGTTGAGTTAGGGATTCCCGATTAGGAACACCCTTGTGCTAAACATCACAACAACCCTGCTAAACAACAAAAGGAAGCAAGTCTAAGAAGACCAATATCAAAATGATAATCTAAAACATGAATCACAATGGATGCCATCCCCGCCATATATAGCATGTGGGCCTTCTCACATTGGGTCCCATCCATACTTTCCACCAAGCTCATGCAAGTTGTCCTCCACTAAAACTGCGTTGTCGCATCATAAAGGCCACTCCTCCATGAAAACATTGTTGACTTGGTCAAAGTTGACTGAATCAACATGATCCAATCCCTGTTCACACCCAAAGTTTCTTAATCCAGCTGCTTATTCTTCCTCCTTTCACATTAGGAGTGTTATTATTCCTTCTAAAAGGGTTTTATGGGCCTCCCTACCCACTTATTCATCTACCTAGTGATAAAACAAACTATAATATTCCATTTAGGTGTAGGCTAAATTTTTGGAATATTATAAGACCACTGCCCATAAATTCTTGTAACTTCTTAGAATCAATAATAGCATAAAAAGAATGCTAGACATACAAACCTGAAGGAAAAACTTAACCTAGATTACCTAGAACATAACAAAAATTTCGTCAAACATATTGCATACAAGTAAGCTACAAGTCATAAATGCATATCTGATCATAAAAGTATGAGATTCATCTGAGAATCACTGAGAAGGCCCCATTTCATCTCCATGTAGCTGCAACACCTTGTATTATTCCATACATTCATCATCAATCAATAGCTAAACAATTCATTACAAGATCCATAGAATATATACATCATATAAACAACATATAACCAGAAAATAACCAACATGTAAACCATGGGAAATCATCCATAATATCACCAACATATTTCAAATAAATATACATGAATAAAAATAGAATAATTTCTCTTATTAACATGGGAAAATACCAACCAAGTTAGAGAATTCCACATACCACCCGATTTGGGTTGGGTACCAAATATATCTTTCAATGAATCACCCCCATGCCATATTCCAAGCACGAATGTGGGAGCTGATGGAAAAAAAAAAACTTGGGCTTCCAGAAGCCAAACCACCATAGCCCTCAACTAGTGATTCCAATTCATGGTCAAACATCATTAACACCAACTAGATAGGTCTCTACCCAAGCTGTTTAGGACTCCAAGAACTAATAACTCAACCCACATCCTTCCAGGGATCCAGAGTGTTTGTCCAACCTGGCTCCAATACTAGTAACTCAACCCACTAAGGGCTCTAGAGAATTTGTCCAACACAGGCTCCAAGGCTAGTAACTCAACCAAGTTGTTCCAACGCTTCTAGAGAAATTGTTCCAACCCACTTCCATAAGGAATTATAAGTACCAACTAGAAAAAAAATCAATGGAAAAACCCACAACACTATGGCTATCTAGGAAATGGTAATGTTGGTTCTATTGTATGTGTGAAAAATGGATGAAATATTGAGGTTAATTTTGGTACTAATGTGGATCTTAACCCTATAAATAATATAGGAGCACCTATTGGAATTAATTTAACTTAAATATTTCTCCACTTAATGTCCATCTTGAATCTATGTAACCACCCCTCCCAAATATACCCAGTTTCACCACCTTGCCAGGGTCAACATGAGAGAAAGCGATACTATGACATGAACCGACCTCCTAGGTTCCATTAAGGAAGTGGGGCCTACCAAAGAAGGCAAAATGGAGTCTCATAACATTCTAGAGGGGATACAGGTCACTCATAAGCTAAGTAACCATGCTAGGTGGCCAAAACCTAAGATAGACACCCTTTTCCCCAACCTGGGTCCCCAAACACAGACACAAAAAGCCCTCCATGTGTAGAAATTATACAATATGCATGTATATCTTGGATTCACCTAATATAAAAATGTTCTAAATTTAAATACTGAACTTCATCTACAAATATTTGCGGAATTAAAAACACAATCGCTAATCACATGAACATGAAGAAAGATCAATCACACATAACACAGATAATTTTCTGGGGAAAGCTTACAGCTGAAAACCCCACTATCCTCTTTTGTATATTATATCATGGATCATGAAACAATTACATACAAAACTCTTCTCACAAGAGCCCTCAGTCCATCAGCTAGTTGTCTCACACTATCATACAAAAATTGGCAAATTCCTTAGCCAATTTACTGTCTCGAGACAACCTGCCTTCACTGTGCAATCCCTGCTGAATGCGATCCCTAAATTAATGAAATCCTGCATGCCTTGACTGCACAAGTATCATGGGAACATATAATGTATGTTTACTTTCATGTGTTCAAGTGGATAATTTCACAACTCATAGTCAACTTCCCTTTCACCTAGAACTCAACTTGGTCTCCACTAGATCTGACATGCATGCAACTAATATTAGTAAACCCTCAGTTGCATGTGAGATCACTACATGTGAATTAATCAATATTTAATTCACTTGATCTCTCACTACTTGTATCTTCATTTACTACTAGCACAACTGAGTTTAACTCACTTAACTGAGTTAAACCATTTACAACTTTCACAAACTCATGCACCAATGCACTTCGAACTCCGTTACAACTAGAATTAATCTACATGTCCCACCAACCAACCTCTAACTTGAAATTCACTTAGCTAACTTATTTTTCCACTTCATTTAACTATTTCAAGTCCACATTGAGAATAGATTTCAATTTAATGTCCACTAAAGTAAGGAATATTAAAAATAGACATGCACCTAAAATAACCTGTGGGCCCCACCCTAGTGTAGGTGCTTAATATCACTAGGATCATGGGTTCCAAAAATTTATTGTTGAATATCAACACTCCCTTTTAACAAGAAATTGATTATACTTCACCTTGATCCTATCTCTACGGAATTCGAATTTTCTCCTGGTGAGTGTCTTCATCAGAATACCTGCATCCTGATCTTCTGTGGGAATGTACTGAAGCACCATGATTCTAATATGCACACAAGCTCTGAGATGATGGTACCGAATATCTATATGCTTGGACCTATCATGAAGCATATGATTAATCGAGTGTTTAATGCAACTTTGATTATCACAATGAATCACTATTATATCCATCTGAGAACCAAAAAAATCAACCAAGATATTTATCATCTAGATAGCCTTACATGGACCTTGAATCATTGCCATTTATTCCGCTTATGTTGAACTGAGTGCCATGGATCATTGCTTCATGTTGTACCAGGAAACTTCTGTCAACCCATTGCTAAAAATCCCCCCTGATGTGCTCTTTCTGTCCGATGGACTGCCAGCCTAATTTGCATCCGTCAAGCCATGCAACTTCACTCCATTTGTCTATCTGTACCATAAACCATACTCTAATGTGCCCCTCAAGTATCTCAGGACATGCTTCCTCGCCTTCCAAAAGAGCTTGGTAGGCTTAACCATAGCTTGACTCAACTGGTTTACTGCATAACAAATGTCTGGTCTCGTGTTCACTAGTTACATTAGTGAACCCACTAACTATCGATAAACAATAGCATCCACTACCTCTGTAGAAGTAGAATCCTCTTTCCTCCTATTTCCTAGAAAAGGAGTATCCATAGGTTTATAGCTGTCCATGTTAAACTTACCCAGTATCTCCTTTGCATACTTTCCTTGAGACACAAAAATTTCACCATCTCGTTGCTGTCGAGTCATAAAAAGGTATCTTTTGAACACCTATTTATCTCACATTAATTATCAATCCAGGAGCGAATTTTTATTTCAAGAGTGTACTCTATCTGAGGCTGCAATTATTTAAGAGAAATGCTGTGAATATGTAGTACAAAATATTAAATGAAAAATTAACAAAGTGCGTGTAAAGAAACCTAATTACAGTGACATGAATGGAAATATTAAACTACATCAATCTTGCAAAACATAGATCAGGGATGCAGTAGCAGTAAATCTTTCCCTTAGAAATCGATGCAAGATAACCAATCTGGGGACTTGGAAGAAATAACCTCTATCCTCTACAGTTGGAGATATTAAAGCAATCGAAACGAAAGCAAATTCAATGAAAGTAACTTAAAATAAACAAAATCTGAAAAGGAACAGCAGCATGTAACTATAACTCATCTGTTTGCTAATTGAAAACTATGAATAAATAATGAACAGAAATGGAACAACAACATGAAATGAACAACAATTACAATTCTAACATAATCAAGCAAGTAGATTTCCATGCTTCAATCCTATCGACAGCCACTTACCACGCAACAATCAATTATAACAAATTATAAACTGATGGAACAACAACTCAAATCAGATACATAATAGCAAAGCTTTATAATAATAACAAGATAACTAAACGGAAAATGTGCTTCTTGTAAAGGATGAAATAAAAATGACTCTATATTTGATCTAACAAAAATAAACCAGTTCTGTAATTGAAACAAACATTAAACACACTTAACACGATAGTAAGCAAGGATTAAAAATACAAACAACGAAGTGATTCCACCAGAGCCGGGCCCTTAGCGCCAGTGAAATACTGCTGGGCTAATTCAGAACTTTAGAAGATGGATGAAATGCTTGTCTTATATTAAACCAACATAAAGGATTACAGAGAAGGTTCTCTCAAAGCCGAGAGTCAATAAAGTATTATATTACAGAGGAAATGTTTAAATGCAAAGCCTTTCGACTAACTCACTGACTTTAACAACACTGTCCCTTTGTCACTAAAGGACATTGCTTTATATATCAAATCTAGATGGACAAATCAAGGAATAAGATGAGTTTGAACAACGATCCCTCAGGATCGAAGGATCCTGAGGGATTCACTCCCCTTTGTTTATTCATCATCATGTTTACTCTGACCGAGGCTGAGCTGTCCCCTGCCTTTTCTGGGCTATTCGTTCAGATCTCCTTGCCTTTGGCTGGATATGGTTCAACGCTGATGGAGAAAAAGTTAGATTATTTTCAACCCCGCCTTTGGTACAACTGTTCACCTCGTTGAATTCCTGTTTTGTCAATCAAAAAGTAACCTTTAGTCATATTTTTGCACTAAACATAAACATTTCCAATTCTATTGTAATTCTTATGATAAATTACCTTTCCAAGGCAAAAAGGAGTATGTCTATGGTAAAAGAATGAGTAAATACATAGTAATTTCATACCTCTTTCACTGCCCAACATACCCCCCTGCTTAATATTTTTCATGCCCTCATGAAAACTATAGTTCACATGGAGAGCAGTCAAAGAATAAGTTGGATAAGGTTTGTCATCAACATGCCTAAAACCACGTAGTGCAGCTAATTCCTCAAAAACATGTTTTGTCTATCCTTCAGGAAGTTCATAAATAGATTTGTAGTCCGAAGCAGGGTACTTTGATCCCATAAATTTTGCAGCATGATATAAAGTCATCTATGGATTTTAGCTCTATGGATTTCCCTACCCTAACTGCCTTGATCTTTAATTGTAAATATCTTTCTAGTAAAAACAAAGTATAGTTTTTGGCGAGGCATCTATAGGCTAAGACATCAGTATACAAGGAGCAGAGAGTGTCCATTTGATTGTAGGCTAGTTTTAGTTGGTTCATTACCTTATCAGCCTTTACCTCTACTTTCCGACATTTTTCATGAGCTTCAGCTTCTGCTTCATGAATAATTCTCATTTTTTGCTGCAATTCCTGATATCTCTTTCTTGGGAAAGTATCTTCCTCCAATCTCTGCCTTTCTATTCGGGCCTGTGTCAATTCTTCTTGAAGTCTGACCAGTGGCGGGTCACTAAAAGTGTGTTGACTTCTAGATTGCATATTTTCACTTAGAACAGGTTCCTCTGGAACAACTTGTGTTGGAACAGCCGTTTTTTGCTCCGCATCCTCATAATTAGGCTCCGGTATGGTTTCTTCTGTAACATGGGGGTTCCTATTAGCGGTCACCTTTCTCTTTTTCGAAATTCTTTTGATAGAAATGCTTCTTCTCTTAGGGGCTCGCTTAGGCATCTGTTTCATTATCAGAACCCTAATGGTTTTCCTGAGCTGTTCAACTAGTTTATGAAGCTTTATTCGTTCCCTGCGAAGCTTCTCAATCTCAGTTGTTTTCCTCCTCTTTCTTAATGGAACAGTCGCTCCTTTATCTGAACCTGTTTTCTCAACAGAATTTTGGCCTATATCAGCCATGCCTTTAGTACAATTCTCTTCTTGATATTCTCCTTGGGATTCTTCTTCCACATTCATACGCCTTTGGCTAAATTCTTTGGGAATCATATTCTCAGTTAAATCTGCAATCTCCTGGGGGCTTCCAGCTTCGGTGTTCTCTTTCTCGTGTTCACCCCTCTCAAGAGAAGCAACCCTAGCTTCGCTAGGGTTTGTTGTTTCATTCAACAATTCTCCAGTTGTTTCCTTATCGATAGCAGAGTACTCTGGTAGTTGATTAATATCAATATTGAGGTCCAAGGGGCTATGAGGCTGTGCATAATCACTCATATTGGCCAAAATATGGGCCAATTGGTCTTCCTCTAAAGGGATTATGATATCATTTTCGGGAGGCTCTGTTCCATCCTTATTGCTGCTATGATTGTCTTCATCCTCCTCACAGGTGTGATAACTTCCTTCCTCCTCATCTGAATACCAAATTTCTCCTTCAACTTCTTCTTCCTCAGTATTTCCTTCAATTTCTTCTTCCTCATTATCTCCCTCCCCTGTATTGGATTGTTTTTCACTACCGGTGTGTTGACTTATTTATTCTTCGTCCGAGTAGCGAATTTCTCCTTCCAATTCCTCTTCTTCGTCAGTACGAGGGCTTACTCCCTCCAATTGTGGAGGCTATTCATCCTTTGAGCTATGCAATTCCAGGGGCTGGCTGCTGCTACCCGGAAGTCCTTCCACCATCCTCCTACTTCGTTTCAATCGGAGGGACTGTCTGTGAGTAGAAGGCTCAGCTATTGAGCCGGCCATCCTCTTCCGTTTTGGAGCAGGTAAAGCTAACCC
This sequence comes from Pinus albicaulis, assembly GCA_034641835.2. NCBI lineage: Eukaryota > Viridiplantae > Streptophyta > Pinopsida > Pinales > Pinaceae > Pinus > Pinus albicaulis. The sequence continues at coordinate 202,925 of JAXQQM020091621.1, forward strand.
TCCGTCAATGGAAAATATTAGCTCTTCCCAGCTGGTTTGTTGCTGGGCGAGGCTATGACTCACTATTAATCGAATTAGAAAATGGTGGCTGACCACCATAACTGCATGCTGATATTTTCTTATACCGCGAGCAGTATCATGCAACAAAGAATTTAAAAATGCAGGCAAATTAATGGTGCATTTATGTTTTAATACAACCAATAGCTTAAGGTGGCAAGGTCTTACCACATCCTTTCTTCCGTCACACGTTATGTAAGCCTGCACAATCTTGGCCAACTATGTGCATGGTTCTCCTAATGATGCTGGTTGAGCTCCTTTACCTTTGATAACTAATGTTTGTCCGTCATCTTGAAAAATCTTCATGGCTTCTCGAATCCTAATCTTTTTCTGAGTCCAAATAGTCCCTTGCGCTGGGATGCCAGACACTTCTGCAATTATTTCATCAGATACAACTATCTGTCTTCCTCTAACCATGGAGGATCCTTCCTACAGGTTCAATAAAAATTCGGTGGCCACTGCTTCATGGGGTTGCTACATCCTCATGAAATATGTAATACACCCCTGTCTTTCTAAAATTTCTCATGCAGCATCAGAGACGATCAACACCTGTGGTTCACTGTGAATTGGCTGTCCCCCCATCTCTACGCTTTGTTAATTTTTCTCAACACACAGTAATCACAATGGAACAGAACAACATGGTTCGTTGAAAATTTTTTATTTCCTAAAATGCAGGGATTTGGTTCAAATACAGGTAAAGAAATCTTAGGGTTTGATCTGCATGCAGACATATGCACCCCCCGAATGAATGATAGGTCGTCCTCGACCATCAATTGAGAGAGGCAAGTGTGGCACAGCAGTAGTACAACAGTAAAAAAAACAGGCGTAATTATGATACATTCAATCAAATTATAGCAGTTACTGAAATCAATGCATGTGATGAATCGGTAATGAATAGAAAATCATTTTGTAATGATTCAAATACGAGGAGAAGGGACAGCATAAGATAAACATATGTACGATTTGTAATTATTTTCATGTATAATAGGTTCGGAAGTAGAGGTAAATAATTCATATTTTCGTTTTATATTTAAATAGAGATATAGGGAAAGGGTTAAATATAACTATTGATGTGTATAAATGTGACTCCAATACCATCAACAGAGCTATGTTTCCCACAGGTGTCCATAACCTTGACAGAGTTTCTTTCTTACCCACGGAACCATTTTCCTTTATCTATACTGAGGAAGTGCTTTTTGTTGAATATTATGACGGAGGCCATTGTGCTAGCTTGGTGACCAGATAAACCACAATGCCATTCACCGGGAAGAAGTGAAAGGTGGGCAAGCCGGCTCGTGATGAGACCTCCTGTTCCAAGGACTTCTTGATTTTTTCAATTGTCTATTGGACCATTTCCCTGGTTTGGTGGCCATGATGGGAATGCCACTTCACTGCCTTCCCTATGATCACGGTAGGTTGGCTCTTGATGAGACCCCCTATCCTCCATCTGCAAAATCATAAGATTATTAATAAAATATGTAAATATTTTTCTTTTTCATATAGCACTTTTCCTTAGTTATTCATAAAGGATGGCTCAACACTCCTTAAGAGTAGGGATGGTGGAAGAAGTCTGAACATCTCAATAGAGAATAATATGCCCTTATTCCTATTCCATAGATAAAAATCAAAGAAATTTATAGCATATGGGAAAGAACTGGTCATGATAAATATAACCGATCAGATTAATTCAATGGTAATAAAATAGCAAAGTTATGTTATTGATCATGCCCCTTTTTCCTTTTTTTTCTCATCATTACTAGACAATTTCCTTAAAAATGACGATTTCTTTTGATTTGCTGATTACAATAAGCTTTAATTTGTATGATTGTATATAAATGATATATTTTCCTTTAGAAAAATGATCAAAAATTCAAAATGCTAGCTTAAAACAAAAAAAAATCCACTCAAAAATGTGTTGTTCCTTTAAAAAGAACAACAAAAACAATTTGCGGAACTGTTGTTCCTTTCAAAAGGAACATCAAAAAAATACTTTGCGGAAGGGGTATTACTTTTGAAAGTAACATCAAAAGCACTCTGCGGAACTGCTATTCCTTTCGAAAGGAACAACAAAACAAACGAAATAAACAAAAAAATTTCTTTTTTTTTTCTCTTTTTTTAAAGAAACCGAATTTCATGAAACAAACGATAAAGAAATAAAGAAGTAATATTAACAGAAGTTTTTTTTTTAAATGAATTACATAAAACAACAATCAAGAAAGTGAAAAATGATTTATGTAGAGAATTAAAAAAAAGAAATGATTTATCAAACTGGTGCCGAGGAGGAGTTCTCCCCTTCAGCGAGAATTTCCATGGTAGAATCTTCCCATAACTGTTGGTAAAAGGATTCCCGGGTAAGCGGTTTATGATACAATCACACTCAATGACTGTTTACCTTAAAGGAATGTCCAAATCCGTCAATGGTAACTAATGTAATAGTGTCATTATCATGCACTTTTTGTATTTCATAGGTTCCAAGCCATCGTGTCTAGAGTTTTTCTGGGAAATCCTGAAACCTAGAATCATATAGGAGTGCCCAGTCTCCTTCGTGGAAGATCTTTTATTTGATATGGGCATCATGTCATTTGGCTCTCTGTTGCTGAATTAATGTTGTGTGCTGAAGAACAGAGAGCCTAATTTCATCTAACTCGTTAATTTGCTGCAGTCTTTTAGCCTAGGCTTCATTCAGATTTAGACCCATCTTTTGAGCTGTTCTTAATGTTTGAATTTCAAATTCTATAATAAATATGGGTTCTTTTCCAAATACCAATTGGTATGGTGAATATCCTGTAGTAGGTCTCCACATTGTTCGGTATGCCCACAATTCTTCTGGAAATTTGTAGGCCCAATCTCGTCTATGTGAGGCAACGGTTTTTGTTAATATAGATTTGATTACTTTGTTCGTGCTCTCTACTTGGCCATTGGCCTGTGGGTGATATGGAGTTGTAATCTTGTGCTGAATGTGGTAGTTTTGCAATATTTCAGCTAATTTATTACCTACAAACTGTAGTCCTCCATCTGTGATTATGTCCCTTGGGAGGCCATAGCACACAAAGATTTGGAAAAGAAACTATATTATAGAGTCCTATGTAGCTTTTGAAAGAGCCTCTGCTTCAACCCATTTGGTGACATAATCAGTTGCAACTAGGATGTATGTTTTTTGGTTTGATGGAGGGCTAATAGGACCAACAAAGTCAAGGGCCCAACGTTCAAACGGTTCAATCACTATTTGAGGGTTCAAAGGCATTTCATCAGACTACCTAGGACAACCCGCCCTTTGACAGCTATCACAGGCCTGCACAAATTTTTTAGCATCTTTAAAGATAGTAGGCCAATAATATCCTGTTCGTAAAAATTTATGGGCAGTCCTACGATCTGCAAAATTTCCGCCACACTGTCCATCATGGCATGCTTTCAAGATGTCAAATACCTCATCCTCCCTAACGCATCTCCTTATTTGCATATTTTCACCTGTATGAAATAGGTAGCCCCCAATCCAGGAGAAGCAGGTACTACAGTGTATTATTTTCTTACATTTATTAATGGATAGATGTTTAGGTAATTTACCTATTGCCAAATGGTTTGCTATATCAGCATACCATGATTTTCTAATAGTAACAGCAAAGAGATGTTCATCCAGAAAGTGGTCTTCAACTACTTCTGTATCTGTTGGATTTGGCATTCTTGACAGAAATTCAGCTACAGGGTTCTCTTTCCCAGGTCGATCTTTGATTGTGATATCGAATTCCTACGGTAAAATCAACCATCTTGTCACTCTTCCATTTGTAACAGGTTTATTTTCTAAAAATTTAATGGCAGAGTGATCAGTATATAGTACTACAGGATACCCAGTTATATAGTGTCTAAACTTGTTTATAGCATGAACTACAACTAAAAATTATTTCTCAGTCACAGTATAATTTAATTCAACAAGGGATAGATTTTTGCTAATATAATAAATTGCATATGGCTTCTTCTCTTCCTTCTGCCCAAGTACTGCTCCGATTGCTGTGTCTGAGGCATCGGATGAAATTTGGAATGGAAAATTCCAATTTGGGCCCCTCAGCACTGGGGCTGTTGAAACAAGATTTTTCACATCATTAAAGGCATTGTCACATTTATCTATCCAAATTAAATCAACATTTCCAGTCAGTGCATATAAAGGTGTAGCTATTCGAGAATAATGTTCTATAAATCTTCTATAGTAACCAGAAAATCCAAGAAAGCTACGTACCTCTGTTTGTGTGGTGGGTGTGGGAATTAACAAGATTATTTGAATTTTAGATGGGTCTACATGAATTCCAGCTGCTGAAATATAATGCCCTAAGATAACTCCTTTGGTCATCATCATAAGACACTTTTCGTGGCTTAAGCAAAGCCTAGTGTCAATACATCTTTGCAATACCTTTTCTAGGCTTTCGAATGCAGGCTCAAAGTCATCCCCATAAGGTGTGAAATCATCCATATATACTTCGAGGTCTTCATTTATTAAGTCTACAAAGATGCTGAGAATTTCCCTTTGGAATGTAGCAGGGGAATTGCATAGGCCAAAAGGTAGGACTCAGTAGGCAAATGTCCCCCATGGACAGGTGAAAGTAGTTTTGTCCTAGTCTTCAGGGGAAATCTGTATTTGATTGTACCCACTGAAGCCATCAAGGAAAGAAAATAATTTCTTCCCTGCCAATGTGTCTAATACCTGGTCAATGAAAGGAAGGGGAAAGTGGTCTTTCTGTGTTGCCTTGTTAAGTTCACGGTAATCTACACATATCCTCCACTTTCCATTCCTTTTTGGTACCACCACTAATGGAGAGACCCACTTGCTATCAGATATTGGGTAGATGAAATTAACATCCAATAGCTTTTGTAATTCATCTTTCACAATATATTTAAGGTGAGGATTTAGTCTTCTTTGAGGTTTGTGAATGGGTCTTGCATATTTTTCAGTATAAATGTGGTGAGTACACAATTAAGGATCAATTCCTTTCATATCGGGGTAATCCCATGCAAAGGCTACTTTGTATTTTCGTAATAATTGGACCAATTTCTCTTCTTGTTCAGTAGTGAGATTTTTATTGATGTTTAGAGTTTTCCAGGCTCAATTTCTACAACCTTGCTATTGTACACAAAAGTAGTAGGTATTTCCTGATCAGGAATGTCTTTGAAAGGATATTCTTCTTCTTTATTATCGAATGCTGCCTTGATCATGTGACATTGCAAATGAGATCTAGTTTGTGATTTATTGATAAAACTATTAATGATATCATCCTCTATTTGATCTTTAAAATCAAGAGCATTTTCTATAGTTAGAGGTGATCTCATAGTTTCCATAAAATATGATGCAAGTGGTTTTCTTGTTTTGATTATTGATAGACTTGGCTGGGCTGGGGGATATAGGGCTAAATTCTTGACATAATTTCCCCTTTTTATTGTCATGTTGCCTTGTCGGCATCCAATATAAGCATCGAAAATTTCCAACCAAGGTCTACCTAAGATTAACAGGTGTCCATCTAGTTGGTTCTTTGGGTTGATAACCAGGAAGTCAGAAGGGTATTCCCAAGAATCTACGATGCCATTACATCTTGTAGTATACCCTCTGGTTTGACTATCGATTGGTCAGCCAATTCCAAAAATGTTGTTGTTGGTTCTAGTGATGTAATGCCAAGTTTTTGACAGGTGGTGGTTATTAAAATATTGATTGCTGCTCCCAAATCAACTAAGGCATTTGGAAATGATTGCCCATTGATTTGTACTGTCACTATAGGATTTCCTAGGTCTTCATATTTGATAGGTGTTTCCATTCCTAATAATAAGTCAGATAAGGTACCGACTATTTGGATAGTAGGATTGGTAATTGTTATCATCTTTGGCTTCTTTATGCATAATTCCTTAATAGTTTTTGCATATATAGGAATGTCTTGAATAGCTTGGAGGAGAGGGATTTTTATACACAAATTTTTTAATTCTCTCGGAAGATCATAATTAGGTTGCTCTAATGGATGAGGTATAACCAATCGTTCTGGAAATGGTGGAGAGAAAGTTGTTACTTGTTGTTGACTTCGTTGCTGATTTTTTTGTTGAACTTCCTTCTCATTTTGCACTGTTTGTTCTACAGGTAAAGGATCTTCAATATGGACATCATTGTTTCTCTTTGTTTCCACTATGCGCCCAGACCTTAATTAAATATCATTGCACTCCCTCAGTTCAGTTTCTACTTCTAGGGGTTCCATTATTTGGACAGATTGAACTGGCCTATTGTTTGGGTTTGGGTTGGGTTGGGCTGGGATTTGTGGTCTTAAGTTGGTCTAGGGGTTTGTATAAGGAGCTGGAAGTGTAGGTTGAGAGAGAGGAATTGATCTGACTGGCTGATTTGTAGGTTTTTTTCAGTTTGACTTCCAAGCCTGACTCTGGGAAGTAGAGGGGGACCATTGTGTGGGATAGTTATTTTGCGAAAATGGTGGGTAGAAAGGAAAGCTAGGCCAATTATTTTGGTTTGTTTGATTTGTCCAGGATGTGGGAGGACATGGCTGTTGTGACCAATTGGGGGAAGGTGGTTGATTTTGCCACATCCCACTATATTGTTGAGCATTATACTGAGGAGGCTGAAAAGAAAATGGATCATTTGGCATACCTGATGGTTGTATATGCCATTGTCGGTGCTGATTAAGCAGACATACCACTTCTGATTCTTCTTCTGCCTCCTTATAAACTGATTTTAGGCCATGAAGTGAAGGACATCCCTTCGTAGGGTGATCTTTCGTGCAAATGGCGCAGACTTTAATCACATCCAACGGGCATTCTTTGTGGTTGTGTTTCTTTCTACATCTGGGACAAAATATTGCCAAGTTTTGCTCTACTTCTGCCTGTTTTTGTTTGGCTTGCATAATATCGAACTGTGTTGTTAGAGTCCCAAGTATGTCTATCTTAAAGTCTTCTAGCAGATTTCCAATCTCTGCACGAATCACACCTTCATTAGAGGTCTTATTTTCCCTTGTAATCATATCACGTTCTGCCGATTTCAACCTTGTATTTCCCCTCGAACTCCTAATACACAAATCAATGATGTTAGGATAACTTTCCTGATATATATCACCTTTTCCCATAATATTCAATGTTTCAACCCATTGATATTTCATTCCCATAATTAATGTGGTTTTCAAAACATTATCAGGTAAGGGTAAAGATGCATAAGGGGATCTCTGTAGATTGTATTGAAACCGTTCCACATACTCTTCCAAGGTTTCATTTGGTTTTGCTGTCATTTGGAATATTTCATCTTTTAGTTCCCGATACCTGCAATAATCTTGATATTTCTTTAAAAATGTAGCCTTCATATGATCCCAATCCGTTATTACATCCCCACCTAATCCCATAAACCATCGCAAAGATGCCCCTTTTAATGTAGAAGGGAATAGTTTTAGTTTTTTGGCATCAGTGGTGTAATCATATCCTCTACACAACACAACAAATTCAAACAAAAATGAATCTGGGTCCTCTGATGTTAAGCCATGAAATGTGGGAATGTGTTGAAGGGGGATGGCTTTCATAGGTGCATTGACTACAGTATCTACTATAGGATATTGCAGTGTAGAGGTTTGCTGGGGTGCCTGCTGATTCTAATTTTGGTTCTGAGCCATTTGATCGAAGATATGCCAATATCCCTCTGGGATTTCCAAGGAATTTCTAGGTTGACGAGCAGGGGTAGGAATGGCTTTGACAGCACTCCCTTTGTCTGGAATAATAAGTATTTCTTATTGACCTACTGTTTGAGGTGATTCAGGACCTTGGTTCTGAATAAGTTGAACATCACTTCCCTTATCTGGGCTGCTTATTGTTTGGGCAATTTTAATAGGATATTTTAAGTCTCTGGTTTCTCCCGTTTCTCCTTCTCCTTCTCAGATATTGATAGAGTTCCCTTCTTGAAGGAAACTTATGCAAGGATTCTCAATTTCTTGGGAATCTTGCTCAATTCCCTCTGTTTGACTGTGTATCTCAGCAAGGGCTTTAGATGGTGACTCTGTAGCTTGAAGGGAACTAGTAGGCTGTCTAGAAGTACTTCTTTTAAATCCTACTGACGGCTGAGATTCATTTCTTTTAAGGATTTCATCAATAAAGGTTGTGCACCCAAGGGTCACCGGTCCCTTAGGTTTTTCAGTTTTAGGAGGAATTTTGTTTCGTTTATTTGGTTTATTCATTCAAGGAAACAAACCTTCATTCCTACCTAGAGAAAGAAGCTTACCTATTTCTGCTGTGAAGCGGGCTGCGAGAAAGTATGTTTCTTGCCCAGTGCGCAAGTTCTTACCTTCCGTCTTTAATACCCAATTATTCGCAAGCAGAAGAAAATCAGTTGTGCATCACTCCTTTGAAATGGCATACACTCTCCTCGGCAACAGCGCCAAAATGTCGAGTCATAAAAAGGTATCTTTTGAACACCTATTTATCTCACATTAATTATAAATCCGAGAGCGACTTTTTATTTCAAGAGTGTACTCTGTCTGAGGCTGTAATTATCTAAGAGTAATGCTGTGAAGATGTAGTACAGAATATTAAATGCAAAAGTAACAAAGCGCGTGTAAAGAAACCTAATTACAGTGACATGAATGGAAAGATTAAACTACATCAATCTTGCAAAACATCGATCAGTGATGGAGTAGCAGTAACTCTTTCCCTTAGAAATCGATGCAAGATAACCAATCTGGGGACTTGGAAGCAATAACCTCTATCCTCTACAGTTGGAGATCTTAAAGAAATCGAAACGAAATCAAATTCAATGAAAGTAACTTAAAAGAAACGAAATATGAAAAGGAACAACAACATGTAACTATAACTCATCTATTTGCTAATCGAAACTATGAATAAATAATGAACAGAAATGGAACAACAACATGAAATGAACAACAATTACAATTCTAACATAATCAAGCAACTAGATTTCCATGCTTCAATCCTGTCGACAACCACTTACCACTCAACAATCAATTATAAAAAATTATAAACTGGTGGAACAACTCAAATCAGATACAGAATAGCAAAGCTTTATAATAATAACAAGATAACTGAATGGCAAATGTGCTTCTTGTAAAGGATGAAATAGCAATGACTCTGTATTTGATCTAACAACAATAAACCAGTTCTGTAATTGAAACAAACATTAAACACACTTCACACGACAGTAAGCAAGGATTAAAAATACAAACAGCGAAGTGATTCCACCAGAGTCGGGCCCTTAGCGCCAGTGAAATACTGCTGGGCTAATTTAGAACTTTAGAAGATGGATGAAACACTTGTCTTATATTAAACCAACATAAAGCATTACAGAGAAGGTTCTCTCAAAGCCGATAGTCAATAAAGCATTATATTACAGAGGAAATGTTTACATGCAAAGCCTTTCGACTAACTCACTGACTTTAACAACACCGTCCCTTTGTCACTAAAGGAAATTTCTTTATATATCAAATCTAGATGGAAAAATCAAGGAATGAGATGAGTTTGAACAACGATCCCTCAGGATCGAAGGATCCTGAGGGATTTGCTCCCCTTTGTTTAGTCATCATCCTGTTTACTCTGACCGAGGCCGAGCTGTCCCCTGCCTTTTCTGGGCTATTTGCTCAGATCTCCTTGCCTTTGGCTGGATATGGTTCAACGTTGATGGAGCAGCAGTTAGATTATTTTCAACCCCGCCTTTGGTACAGTTGTTCACCTTTTCGAATTCCTGTTTTTTCAATCAAAAAGTAACCTTTAGTCATATTTTTGTACTAAACATAAACATTTCCAATTCTATTGTAATTATTATGATAAATTACCTTTCCAAGTCAAAAATGAGTATGTATATGGTAAAAGAATGAGTAAATAAATAGTAATTTCATACCTCTTTCACTGCCCAACAACTG
>JAXQQM020074012.1:0-11918 GCA_034641835.2 Pinus albicaulis
ATTGACAATAGCTCTTTGTTCAGGAATGTGTTGTACTATACAACAACCCTCCCTTTTTCTAAATTTTAGAAATAAAATTTAGAAATAGGGTCCCTTTCTTTTTAGAAATAAAACATTTAGGAATAAAATTCATTGTTTTGAAATTTCATATTCAACATTCAAAAAACTTATAGTCCGATCTAATATAAAAGGCATTATCATAAAAACAAATCAAAGTTAAAAGCTCAATCGCAATCGGAGAATCGGAGATAACACACATTAGAAATATCATATGCCCATTACAAATCTTCCGATGCATGAGTCCAATCGGAAAATTTTAAATCGCTAAGAGTTTAAAACAATTAAATATAATTTCCGATGCGATGCGGTCAATCGCAATCGATTAATCGGGACAATCTTTAAGAAACTCTTTACGCTTATTCGAAATTTCCCGATCCGATGTGCATTTGATAATAAACGCCTTTAAAAGAAAATCGAACATTTGTTTAAAAAATATGGTAGACCCCACCATTAGAGATCGGAAAGATCTTCAATCGCAATCGATCAATCGGGATAAACGTATTGTGATACTCATTTTCCATTCGAAAACTTCCGATGCGATTCATCTATTTTGCATACGAAGATTTTTTTGAATATATTAATATATCACAAGCGCCAAATCTTTATTGGTATGAAAGGCATTCAATAACGAATCAAATGAATATGGTTTGTGATTTGGTGTTAAATACTTAAGTGTGACCCAAAAGGAGCATTTACGCAATATACGAAACAAATGAATGAAAACCATAAATTCATAAATCATTCCGTTTGAATGACTTGTTGAGCAGGACTGAGAGTTTATTGTCTTGCAGAGCCAAAGAACACCAAGTTCTTTCATTCACAGACAAAGAGAAACGGTAGCAGACGTAGAAATGTCAAAAAGAGGAAGAAGAAATAAGACTGTTCTACCAGTGAAGTTTGCCGAGACTCCTACAGTCTCAAAAGAAAAGCCCAAGATTTTCTGAAGCTTTCACCGCAACCTACGAAAGGGAAAAGAAGCAAATCTTCCTAGGATAGAACACAAAGAAATCCTGTTTACAGAATGGGAACATCAATTAATGAAATCTGATAGAGCAATATCAAGGGCCAGAAATATAATGAACAATCTCACGCAATTCATAAATGACAGCCTATATTAAATTAATCTCATTTCAGACTGTATTCCTGGCAGTTTGCCAAAGATAAAAGAAACTGAAGACAGGTGGAGAGAAGAAATGGAAAGGAAAAGTCAACAAATCGGCAGACTTCAAACTATATCCTGGGATAGTATGTTGACTTATGTGATCAAGCCAAACAATCAACAGACAGCTATCAAACTTCTATCAAACGCTGTTGATTGTCTAATTCCAGAGTTTTCTGATGCCACCTATGCTGGACAGTTGCATACTGAGATGAGTCATCTACCAAGACTCCGAGATATGTTGAACATTTGCAACTTGGCTTTATCAAGCGAAGGAGAAAAACAATGAATCAGTTTTATTCAAAATAGCATTTCAGTTTTAATTTGATAGATTGTAGCAATAGTTTTAGGATTTTCTTATGTAATTTTATTATTTAAATCCCTCTCATGCATTTAGAGAAGGATCTGAAATTGTAATATTTTTTGGACATGGAGCTAACATTTCTGTACTCCACTCCTTATTATATTTTATGAAGGATCACATCTCGTGATTTTTGTGCTGAAATTATCTTTGAAGTGTTGCATTTCTGTACCTTTGGATTTAATTTTACATCGGAGTTACTAGATCTGAGTATCACATTTCATTTGGCAATCTTCAAGATGAATGAGGTATTTCTATCTGTTCACTGTTGATTTTCTCTGTTATATGGTATTCATTTGAAGAATTTGCTATCATTTATATATTTGGTTTTCACAATATTTCCTCTTTATATTATCATTTCTGAGTATAATTGGAATATTATCATTTAGATACATATATGAATGGTATATGATGATGAATGCAATATGCTAATATAACTCTGTTTAATTTATTAAACAGAGTTATCTTTATTTGTTTCTGCACATTTCAATTTAACTAATAATACATTTTCATGGTTATTATTAGATTGAAACAATCCTAAGTTGTATTCACATATTATTACCCGGGTTAAAATTAGAATTTCTTTATCAGCATTTAGTTTAGATTAGATAGTTTTATTATTTTGTAGATTTAGTCCCATTTTCACCCATTCAATTCAATCCATTTAGTTATAAGGAAACTGGTCCTTTAAATCCAGTCGGAGCCACCATCCCAAACGGAAAAGGAGTTGTCTTAAGGTCCCGACCGGGTGGTTTTCCCCCAATGTTTGAAGCAGAGATTTTCTAGGCTTCAACATTTTTGGCACTAGAAGGAGGGCATCCTACTGTGAATGGCAAGCAAACCCAAATCTACAAACCATTCTAAGAGTAATTCTCCCTCCACATCACCTCGTACTTCCAAATTGCCCGCTGATTCCCCAGCATCCAAGCAAGAAGAAGAGGTATCTACTATCACTGCTCAAACCCACCATACTTCAGAACAATTAAGTCTTGAATCTCCTGAAGTTCAGTCTCTCATTCAGAAACTTCAGAGCTTCTCGATTTCACCACAGAAGTCTGAGCTATCTCAAAGTAGTGAGACTTCGCAATTCAATCTACCTCACCCTCTTACTAGACTTCAGAGTGAAAAGCTCGGTATTGAACCTACTGAATTTCCTTTACCTAAAAGGAAAAAGGCAAAGAAAAATACTGAAGATTCTGACAGTGAAGCACTTTCATCCACATCTTCCATCTCATCTTCCCCAGTGCGAAGTCAACCATCCACTTCCTCATTACATATCATTTTTCACCAGGAATTGCGAACTTCAACATCTCAACCTGCTCACTCCTCAATATTAATTCCTTCCCAGACATCTGGAATCTCAACAGCAGTATCATCCACCACTGGTATTACAATGGCAGATCCATGGACCAGACTGGGTGCAGTCAATATGCCCGCACCATTACATGCATTACCCGATGCTCCTGAAAAATGGCTACCCAAGTTTAATCCAGAAAATGGAACCCAAGCCGAGGAACATATCAATAACTTCATGTTAGCAGTTAATTTGAAGGGAGTGACTGAGCAAGATGTCGTTGTTAGGCTTTTTCCTTATACATTGCAAGGATCAACAGGATCCTGGTATTTTTCCCTGCCTTCTGATTCTATTACCAGTTGGGATATTTGCCAAGAACAGTTTCTCACTAAGTATGGAGACGATAGATCTTTAGCTACACTAATAAATGATCTCTCCAATCTTAGGATAGAGCATAGGGAACCCATTAAAGAATTTAATGCTCGTTTCAATAAACTCTTGAATAAAATCCCAACGACTTCCAAAACAAGTGAACAAATCAGAAGTGAGTGGTATATTACTGCCCTACCTGCCAATATAGCTATTTTTGTAGACAGGGCCGCAAAACCAACACTTGCTGAAAACATGAAAGAAGCACTTGCTGTGGGAAAACGTATTAATGCTCTAGAAAAGAAAGCAGCTCTTGAGGAAAGAAAAACCAAAAAAGTTTCATTCAAAGAAGACTCAAAGAAGAAAATCTCAAAAGATCCATATGATATGGAAGGCCTCCAAAAGGTTCTCAAGACTATGTCAAATGAAATGATTGAAATTAAGAAACAAGTAGCTGAAACTTCAACCAAGAGGCCCTTCAAGAATTATAAGAAAACCGAATCAAAACCGCCAAATATCGTATCTTATGCAGAATCGGATCAAGAAGAGGAAGAAGAGGAAACAATCTCATCAACTGATAATGAAGAAGAAATTGTTGAATGTCATGGTATGTGGGATTTCATACTGCCCAACTCCGATACAGATAATGATGAAGAAGCTTTACCTGTCTCTACTAGGAGTAAAGGTACTCCCGAACCTGTTCAGACAACTTCAAAGAAGCGGAGTGCAGGTACTGCTACAACAAAAGAAAAAGTACCTACAAAGAAATCACCCGCAGCAGTTCCCCAAAACCCACCTTCAACTTCAAATACTCTTCCAACATCCAAAACATTAGTAGTATCCGATTCAATGGATTACAATATTGTTGATGATATGAAGAAAACTAAGGCAAACATAACTATGTTTGAACTTAGCAAATTAAAACATCAACATAAATTGCTTCTCAAAGAATTGAATGCTGTTCCCTGTTCACCTCTTCCCAGTGCTAAAGCTGCAAATGATTCTGGTCAACCACCTTCTGGTATGATAGAAGCTACTGATTCAGTCCTGATTGGGGATAGATCAAATTCTCACACTCCACCCTTCCTTTTGACTTTTGAGATCTACAACAGAAACCTACACAATTGTTTGATTGACTCAGTGGCATCATCCAATATAATGCCAGCTTCAGTTTGTTCTAAACTGAACATAGAACCCCAAAAGTCTTCCATACACATTGTACAGTTAGACAGAAGCAAGGTCCAGGTTTTAGGAGAGATTAACTCCGTAACTATCAGGTTAGCAGCTGATCCACGGGTAGTTCAACGAATTGATATCTTAATAGCCGATATACCTGAATTTTATGGGTTGATTTTAAGTAGAGATTGGTCTGAAAAGCTCCACGGATATATTTCTACCGATTGGTCTCACATGTGGTTACCTTATGGAGGAAAGCCAAATCAAATAAAAATCAATCGAGAGAAACACATGACCCATACCGTAACAGATTTTGAACAGGAAAATCAACCAATTGCATTTAATAACAACATCTTGGGAAATTATTCATCAGAGTCATTTTTTGGAAATCTCACTGCCCAACCATCCCCTTTCTCAGTAAACAGTTTAACATCACAGATTGAAAACTATTCACAAACTGATAGGTCAAGATGTTTTAGTGATACCGGGGAAACTGTAAATAAGATTGTTAATACTTCTTTATTTTGGTCTTTATATTTTGACGGCTCTAAATCTAACGAAGGTTCAGGAGCAGGGTGTATCTTGGTTAGCCCGCAAGGTGAAAAGACAATGCTGTCCTGTAGGTTAGAATTTGAATGCACGAACAATACAACTGAGTATGAAGCTCTAGTCCAAGGTTTGTATAAAGCAATTGGCCTTAAAGTGCAATATTTGAAAGTATTCGGCGATTCTGAAATTATTGTCAAACAGGTGAGAAACACAATTCACTGTCTTTCAAATCACCTCAAACATTATCAATCACTGGTTCAAGAACTCACCACACACTTTTCTGCATTCAATATTTCTTCCATCCCTAGGTCTCAAAATTCAGCAGCAGACTTGCTAGCCAATGTTGCTTCCAGACTCATACCTTCTGAAGATTTTAGCCCAGATAGATTTTCAATAGAATTACTTTTTAGACCATCTGTTCCAGACAATGTTACAAATTGGAGAGTTTTTTACCATGATCAAGATATCTTGAACTTCATGACTTCTGAGAAATCATATGATGATCAAATTATTGATGAAGAAGAGCATGATTTACAAATTTCTTCAAAAAGTAATGAAAATCCCATTCCGAAATCTGTTGTTAGATTGGAGGACTTGTATGATATTAAAGAAAGATTCAAGAAAGTCACTAATACCAATCTTCAAAGTTCTACTTTGAAATTTGAATTAGTGAATCTTGGTTCTGATTCAAAACCTCAAAATGTTAATTTAGGACTTAATTTAACATCAAAGGAAAGGGATGCCTTCATTAAACTATTGAGCAAGTACAAAAATGTCTTCGCTTGGAATTATGATGATTTAAAAACATATGATACTTCAATTATTCAACACACAATTCCAATGCTTCCTGATATTAAACCTGTTCAACAAAAGCTAAGGAAAGTTCATCCAAATCTTGAAGATCAAATCAAATCAGAACTTAATAAACTTTTGAATGCCAAAATCATTTTTCCTGTCAGGCATTCCAATTGGGTTTCCAATATGGTACCTGTAAGGAAGAAAAATGGTGATATAAGAATCTGTATTGATTTCAGAAATTTAAACAAGGCATCTTTAAAAGACAATTTCCCATTGCCAACCATGGAGCAGATACTCCAAAAAGTAGCTGGTTCTGAAATTATGTCATTTCTTGATGGATTCTCAGGCTATAATCAAGTCTTAGTTCATCCAGATGACAGATTGAAAACAACTTTCAGAACGAAATGGGGAACTTATGCTTATCAAAAAATGCCTTTTGGATTAATAAATGCAGGAGCAACTTTCCAAAGAGCCATGGACATAGCATTTAAAGGTCTGATCAATAAATCAGTTGTTGTTTATCTCGATGATATAACAATATTCTCTAAAAACAGAACCAATCATCTACATGATCTTAAACAAATATTCGAAAGATGTAGAAGGTTTGGTATTTCATTAAATCCGAAAAAATCTTTCTTTGCTTTAGGTGAAGGAAAACTTTTAGGATTTATTGTATCAAAAGATGGTATATACATTGATCCAGACAGAGTTAAAGAGATCTCTGATATTTCTTTACCTCATAACAAAAAATCCATGCAATCATTTCTTGGACAGATCAATTTTGTAAAAAAATTCATTCCTGATTTTTCTTTAATTGTTTTACCTATGCAAAATATGATCAAGAAGAATTCAGTATTCAAATGGGGGCATAAAGAGAAAGAAGCCTTTGAGTTAATCAAACAGGCAATCATTAATGCACCAGCATTAAGTACTCCGGATTTTTCTAAAGATTTTATTTTGTATACTTTAGCCACAGAGACATCTTATGCAGCTGTTTTAACACAAATTAATGATCAGAAAATTGAAGCACCAATTTCATTCTTCAGTTCAAATCTGCAAGGAGCTGAACTGAATTATTCCGATGTTGAAAAACAAGCCTTTGCCGTGTTCAAATCAATCAAGCATTTTAGACCTTTTCTCTTAAAAACTCATACAAAAATTATTGTCCCATTCTCTGCAGTGAGGCAATTATTAATTCAGAGAGAAGTAGGAGAAAAACGAGCTAACTGGGTGACAGCCCTACAAGAATATGATGTTGATATTAAACCAGCTAAGATTGTTAGAGGACAAGGTTTTTGCAGATTATTAGCGGGAGCTCATAACATACCTGAGAATGATCATTCAAATCAAGATATTCAAGTAAATCAGATAAGTGTTACGGATTCTGAGTCTCAGTATTCTGATCTCATCTATTACTTAAAAAATGGGTATGCTCCTTCTAATCTCAGTTATAAGAAAAAACGTGCTTTAAGATTAAAAGTTGTTAAATATGAGATCATTGATAATGTGTTGTTTAGAAAAAATTATGATTCAATTTTGTTGAGATGTCTAGAAAAGACTGAGGCTGAAAAGGTTTTGCAGGAGTTGCATGATGGACCAGCAGGAGGTCATTTTGGAGGTGACACCACAACTCACAAAATAATTCATGCTGGCTATTATTGGCCTACCCTTTTTAAAGATACACATGAATATGTAAGAAAGTGCAGAATCTGCCAAACTGCAAGTGGAAGGCAAAGGAAACCAGCTTTTCCTTTGCAACCAGTAAATATTGAGCAACCATTTGAACAATAGGGACTTGACATTATTGGTGAGATAGTACCTCATTCTTCCAAGCAGCACAAGTACATTCTTACTGCAACCGATTATTTTACAAAATGGGTAGAGGCAATCCCTTTGAAGGTAGCCAATTCTGATGCAATTATTGATTTCATAGATCAATTTATCATAACCAAGTTTGGTGTACCTCAAGCTCTTGTCTTTGATAATGCATCTTATTTCTCAGGAAACAGTTTAATAGAATTTGCAGTTAAAAGAGGTTTTAAACTCAAATATTCAGCAAATTATTACCCACAAGGTAATGGATTAGTTGAATCCACTAATAAAAATCTCATCAAGATTATTAAAAGGACTATCGATCAAAATCAAAAGAATTGGCATAAATCTTTAATCTTTGCACTATGGGCTGATCGCATTACAGAGAAAGCTTCAATCGGAACTTCACCTTTTAATTTAGTTTATGGAAAAGAAGCTGTGATACCATCAAATTTAACTCTTCCATCATTAGCCCTAGTACAATTTATTGAAGAAAATCCTTCTTCATCCGTTCAATTGAGGTATGATCAAATCCTTAAACTAGAAGAAGAGAGAGATAAAGCTAGAATTGTTCATAAAAAACATCAACAACTTGTGAAATCTTCTTTTGATGCAAGTTCTACCGGCCCAAAATTTTTGTCAATTGGTGATCTTGTTCTAAAATGGGATAAGGCACATGAAGAAAAAGGTAAACATACCAAATTTCAAAAGATGTGGCTTGGACCATTTTAGATCATTGAAAAGATAGGCTCAAATACATTCATGCTCCAAGATCTAACAGGTAAGAGAGAATCTCTTCCTGTAAATGGGCTTATCTTGAAGAAATTCTTTTCATAAGGAGGTAACCCCTTCTTAAACTGTACATATTCCTTTTTGCAAAGTCTTTTATTTGTTTTTTTATAAATAAAGGTTGTTAATAAGTCTCTAATTGACTGTTTACTTGATAGAAAATTCTTAAGGAAAATATTATAAATATTTATTTTAATGTAAATAAGAATTTTTAAAAGAAATGATTATATTCCCTTGATAGTTTTAAATAAGATGTTAAACTTTGAAAGATTATACCAATTATTTGCATAATCTTTTTGGAAAAACTTGAGGAAAATGTAAATCATTACAAGTTTATTAAGCAAAGAGAAGTTATCTATAAAAGTAAAGATTATTCAAGTCTTGGTACTCAAAAACTCAGAAAATTGTCATCCATTGATTCTTAAGGATAAGACTAGTTCACCCCATTCATTTAGGTTGTGATTTTTTAGAATATAATTCTAAAAAATTATTGAAAAACATTTTTTAAGAGATAAGAGGTCTCATCACGAGCCGACTTACCATATTCATAAGAAATAATAAAGCTGACATTACCAATACTGCCTATCAAAACAGGGTAATGGCTTATTAATATAAGACAAGGGGTCTCATCACGAGCCAGCTTGTTCAGTTTTAATTATAACTATTGAATGGCATTGTTAACAACTGGCTACCAAACCAGAACAATGGCTCTTAAAAAATAAATAAATAAAAATAAAAGACAAAAACATGAGATAACATATCTTATGAATTTATCTTTTAAAAAGTCATAATCTTAGTTGAATGGGACAATGAACAGTTAATGGTTAAAAGGTAACCCTGTCGAGACTATGAACGTTTGCGGGCAGCAGAGGCAATGCCTATGACAATAGAGTATATTATCAAAACCAAGCTTGAAGAAATCCACTTACTTCATTATTAATACCAATCAAAGCTTAAGACAACTCAAAATGTTTTTATTCTCAAGAAACTAGAAAGAGATTGTTAATAATTTTTATTCTTTTTCATAAAGTTAGATTTTATTTTTGATTATCCTAGGATAATTTTTATTTACCTTTAAAAATCTTTACTTACTTAAGATATAGTATTCATTCTATTTTTCGGAGATAACTGGTTCTTTCAAGTGAATCGCCAATTGTTGTACTATACAACAACCCTCCCTTTTTCTAAATTTTAGAAATAAAATTTAGAAATAGGGTCCCTTTCTTTTTAGAAATAAAACATTTAGGAATAAAATTCATTGTTTTGAAATTTCATATTCAACATTCAAAAAACTTATAGTCCGATCTAATATAAAAGGCATTATCATAAAAAAAAAATCAAAGTTAAAAGCTCAATCGCAATCGGAGAATTGGAGATAACACTCATTAGAAATATCATATGCCCATTACAAATCTTCCGATGCGATTAGTCCAATCGGAAAATTCTAATCGCTGAGAGTTTAAAACAATTAAACAAAGCTTCCGATGCGATGCGGTCAATCGCAATCGATCAATCGGGACAATCTTTAAAAAACTCTTTACGCTTAGTTGAAATTTCCCGATCCGATGTGCATTTGATAATAAGCACTTTTAAAAGAAAATCGAACATTTGTTTTTTAAAAAAATATGGTAGACCCCACCATCAGAGATCGGAAAGATCTGCAATCGCAATCGATCAATCGGAATAAACGTATTGTGATACTCATTTGCCATTCGAAAACTTCCGATGCGATTCATCTATTTTGCATACGAAGATTTTTGTTGAATATATTAATATATCACAAGCGCCAAATCTTTATTGGTACGAAGGCATTCAATAACGAATCAAATGAATATGGTTTGTGATTTGGTTTTAAATACTTAAGTGTGACCCAAAAGGAGCATTTACGCAATATACGAAACAAATGAATGATTCAAGAAAAGGAATTTCAAGCAACTTTGGATAAGTTTAAAGGTTATCCAAAGTTAAATGAATTCAAATCGGAAGCCCTTGAGGCTAATAAATTATTGACTCAGCAGTTAATTGAATTTTGCTCAAAACTGTCACAAGCAGAACCTTTTTGTGATATTACTTCATCTTTGATCCAAACTATCATAACTCTTAGACAAGAAATAGATGATGCTGATGAAAAGAAAGATTTCGAGTTTCTCACCGCAGATACGGAAAAGGGAAAAGAAGCAAATCTTCCTAGGATAGAGGAAAAACACAAAGAAATCCTGTTTACAGAATGGGAACATCAATTAATGAAATTTGATAGAGCAATATCAAGGGCCAGAAATATAATGAACAATCTCACGCAATTCATAAATGACAGCCTATATTCAATTAATCTCATTTCAGACTGTATTCCTGGCAGTTTGCCAAAGATAAAAGAAACTGAAGACAGGTGGAGAGAAGAAATGGAAAGAAAAAGTCAACAAATCGGCAAACTTCAAACTATATCCTGGGATAGTATGTGGACTCATGTGATCAAGCCAAACAATCAACAGACAGCTATCAAACTTCTATCAAACGCTGTCGATTGTCTAATTCCAGAATTTTCTGATGCCACCTATGCTGGACAGTTGCATACTGCGATGAGTCATCCACCAAGACTCCGAGATATGTTGAACATTTGCAACTTGGCTTCATCAAGCGAAGGAGAAAAA
Source organism: Pinus albicaulis (assembly GCA_034641835.2). Classification (NCBI taxonomy): domain Eukaryota; kingdom Viridiplantae; phylum Streptophyta; class Pinopsida; order Pinales; family Pinaceae; genus Pinus; species Pinus albicaulis. Next base: position 11,016 of record JAXQQM020074012.1, read on the forward strand.
CAATGAATCAGTTTTATTCAAAATAGCATTTCGGTTTTAATTTGATAGATTGTAGCAATAGTTTTAGGATTTTGTTATGTAATTTTATTATTTAAATCCCTCTCATGCATTTAGAGAAGGATCGGAAGTTGTAATATTTTGAGGATTTGGAGCTAACATTTCTGTACTTCATTCCTTATTATATTTCTATGAAAGATCACATCTGGTGATTTTTGTGCTCAAATTATCTTTGAAGTGTTGCATTTTTGTGCCTTTGGAGTTAATGTTACATCGGAGTTACTAGATCAGAGTATCATACTTCGTTTGACAGTCTGCAATATGAATGAGGTATTTTTATCTGTTCATTGTTAATTGTCTCTGTTATATGGTATTCGTTTGAAGAATTTGCTATCATTTATATATTTGATTTTCATAATATTTCCTCTTTATATTATCATTTCTGAGTATAATTGGAATATTATCATTTAGATAAATATATGAATGGTATATGATGATGAATGCAATATGCTAATATAACTCTGTTTAATTTATTAAACAGAGTTATCTTTATTCGTTTCTGCACATTTCAATTTAACTAATAATACATTTTCATGGTTATTATTAGATTGAAACAATCCTAAGTTGTATTCACATATTATTACCCGGGTTAAAATTAGAATTTCTTTATCAACATTTAGTTTAGAATATATAGTTTTATTTTCTGTTAATTTAGTCCCATTTTCACCCATTCAATTCAATCCACTTAGTTATAAGGAAACTGGTCCTTTAAATCCAGTCGGAGCCACCATCCCAAACGGAAAAGGAGTTGTCTTAAGGTCCCGACCGGGTGGTTTTCCCCCAATGTTTGAAGGAGAGATTTTCAGTTTCCATCGAATGTAGTACTGGTGACATAGTCTGATAGTT
>JAXQQM020083723.1:0-21237 GCA_034641835.2 Pinus albicaulis
TATTAGAAAATTAAATATTACAGAGCAATGCAACACATAAAATATGCGAAAATACAAGCACACAAAACACATAAAACCAGAGAGACACAGATATACGTGGTTCACCCAGTTTGGGCTACGTCCACCCCGAACAGCCAGTCCTTCCTTTCTATTATCCAGAAAAATGAAGATACAAAACCTATAGCATATCCGCTGTAATATCCTCTGTTCTGTCTCACAGTCTCCCTATATGTTTCCCACTCAGAGAATACACATACAATTCGCAGCCGCAATACAATACCCTCATAAAAGCGAGGGGTTGCCTTCTAGGGGAAAAAACCCTAAACTAAACGTAACTTCTACCGTCAGATCATCCGCCTAATGAATGACCCATATTGACTATAAATTACTATACTTTTACAAGGCAATTTTACATCTATTTTTGGCTTCGGGGCGCTACCCCCGAAACCCCCGCCAAGGGACTGCTGGCCCCCGGACCCCCCAGCCGGGGGGGTCAGCCCCCCTGGACCCCGCGGGGGGGACAAGTCCCCCCCGCGTGAAAGGGTGTACAATTTTCTTGGGGTATACATCTAGCTAAAACAAGGATCTCTGAATTAGGAATAAAATCAGGCTCCACACCCAACAATCTCCCACTTGGAGACTGATTGTAGCAACTCCATCGCTACTTCATTTGCTGGAAAATGACTCCTCTTTGGACCTGGTTGTTCATCATCTTCATCATCATCCTTGAAAACCAATTGAAATTGAGCACATTTTCAGTTTCTCCCTGGTTACAACTTTTGTTAGCATATCTGCAGGATTCTGGCTAGTGTGTATCTTTTCCAGCTTCAACTCTCCATCTTCCAATACTGACCGTATGAAATGGTACTTGAGATGTATGTGTTTAGTCATGGAATGAAATGCTGAGTTCTTTGCAAGATGAATAGCACTTTGGCTATCACTGTATAGTGTGCCCATATCATGCTTCTTACCCAATTCATCCATAAACCTTTGTAACCAAATCATTTCTTTACTAGCCTCTGTAGCAGCAACATACTCGGCTTATGTTGTTGAAAGTGCAACAACACTTTGGATTTTTGAAACCCAACTGACAGCTGTTCCACCTACAGTAAATACATATCCTGTAGTGCTCCTCCTATTATCTCTGTCACCTGCCATATCTGCATCAACATATCCCTGTAGAGCAATGTTTGAACCACGAAAGCATAATGCTTGATTTGTGGTACCTCTCAAATATCTGAGAATCCATTTTACTGCCATCCAATGTTCTTTTCCTGGATTATTCATGTACCTACTTACAACTCCCACTGCATGTGCAATATCAGGCCTTGTGCAGACCATTGCATACATTAAGCTTCCAACTGCTGATGCATATGGAACTTTAGATATATAATCCATGTCTTCTTGGGTCTTTGGGCACATCTCCTTACTAAGTTTGAAATGGCTAGCAAAAGGTGTACTAACAGGTTTTGCATTGTGCATATTAAATCTTTTCAACACCTTTTCTATGTACTCATTCTGAGACAGTGTTAATTTGTGATTTTTCTTGTCTCTAGTTATCCTCATACCAAGGATTTGTTTTGCGGCTCCCAAATCCTTCATTGCAAATGAATTTGCCAATTTTCTTTTGAGCACATTTATTTCCTGCATGTTAGACCCTGCAACAAGCATGTCATCTACATACAATAACAGTATAATATAGCTGCCATCATTTTTCCTTTTCAGATAAACACAATGATCAGAGTGACATCTAGTATAACCTTGTTCGGACATAAACTTGTCAAATTTTAGATACCACTGCCTTGGAGCCTGTTTTAAGCCATACAAGCTCTTCTTTAACCTGCACACCAATTTTTCTTTCCCTTTTACCTCATATCCTTCTGGTTGCTGCATGTATATCTCTTCCTCCAAATATCCATGGAGAAATACTGTCTTTACATCTAACTGTTCAAGATGTAAATCTTCCACTACTACAAGACTTAAAATAGTTCTGATTGAATTCATTTAACAACAGGAGAAAATATTTCATCAAAATCAATACCTTTCTTCTGTGCAAACCCCTTCACCACAAGTCTAGCTTTGTACCTCTGTTTTCCTCCATCTTCTTCCTTCATCCTGTAAACCCATTTATTCTGCAATGCAGTTTTACCTGCAGGCAACTTGACTAAGTCCCAAGTCTGGTTATGCATTAAGGAGTCCATCTCTTCTTCCATGGCTAGCTCCCACTTCTTCCTGCTTTCAACCTGCATTGCTTCTTCATAAAATTCAAGTTCACCAGAATCAGTCAACAATAAATAATATAATGAAGGAGAGTATCGTTCAGGGGGTCTACTTATCCTAGTAGATCTTCTAACACCACTTTTAGGTGTTTGAGGTGCCTGTTTCTGTTCTGGTGGTTTCTGTTGTTGTGTCTCTTGATTATTATTATTTTCAGGCACCCTTACCTTTTCTGTGATCTCATCAAGAACTATGTATTCTTTGTTTTCTTTTTCCTGTTTCTTTTCCTGCAACTGATTCTTATACAATACCTTTTCATTGAATATTACATCTTTGCTCCTAATGATTTTTTGATTTTCATAATCATATAAGCGATAACCAAAATCATTAACACCATATCCAATAAAGGTACATTTCTTTGATTTTGCCTCAAGCTTTGTTCTATTTTCTTTATTAATATGGACAAAGGCCTCACAACCAAAAGGCTTTAAAAAAAAGTAGTTTACCTTTTTACCTGTCCATGCTTCCTCTGGAATACCACCATCCAAGGAACTTGAAGGCCCTCTGTTTATTAGATAAACAACAGTATCTACAACATCTGCCCAAAATTGTAAAGGCAATCCTACATGCAATCTCATGCACCTTGCACGCTCCATGATTGTTCTGTTCATCCTTTCTGACACACCATTTTCTTGTGGTGTTCTTGGAACTGTCTTCTCTCTACAAATTCCATGCTCTGAAAAGTACCTATCAAACTCTTTGCTGCAATATTCACCTCCATTGTCTAATCTGAGACACTTTAACTTCTTTCTTGTCTCAATCTCAACCAAAGCTTTCCATTTCTTGAAAGTATCAAATACATCAGATTTATTTTGAATACAATAAATCCAAGTTTTTCTAGTTGCATCTTCAATAAACGTAACATAATAGCGAGAGCCACCAAGAGATGATACCTGAGCAGGTCCCCATACATCTGTATGCACAAGCTCCAATTTTTTTCTCTTCTTTTCTTTCCCAACTCTGAGAAATCTGACTCTCTTCTGTTTTCCATAAATGCAATTCTCACAGAAATCCAAATCAACATTCTTCAAACCTGGCAACAAATTTCTTGAGTGAAGAATCTTCATCCCCTTCTCACTCATATGTTCGAGCCTATGATGCCATAATGCTGCATCTGCTCCTTTGGAAGTTAAAGCATTAACAGAGTTAGAAATACCATTGCATAAATACAATGTACCAACCTTTTCTCCTTTTTCTATTACCAGGGCTCCTTTGGTGACCTTCCAAGTTTTATCTGTGAAAGTTGTCACACAACCTTCACTGCCTAACTGCCCTGTTGAAATCAGATTTTTCTTCAGATCTGGAACATGCCTTACCTCCTTAGTAGCCATTGGTTTCCATTCTGTTGTTTTACAAGAACTTTACCCATTCCAACAATTTTACAGGGTTTATCATCACCCAAACGAACTTGTCCAAAATCTCCTTGAACATAGTCATGAAAATATTTCTTATCAGGTGTGGCATGGAATGAAGCCCCTAAATCTACAACCCAAGAATCAGTAACGTTTTCGAAAGAAATAATCAAAGCATCTTGTAACACATCACCTGTCACATTTGCTTCATGATTATTTTCTTGTTGTGCATCTCCTTCTTTTCCCTTCCGAGATCTACAGTCTTTCTTTAGGTGTCCTTTCTTTCCGCATTTCCAGCACACTATCCCCAATCTGGACTTGGATCTGCCTTTCCTTGATTTACTATGATATCCCGAGCTCTTTCCTCTTTCCATTCTTCTTCCCCTAGACTCTGCACTCAAAGCATTACCTGATGTCTCACCGGAGCTTTTCCGTCGCATTTCCTCGCTAAGGATAGCACCAACAACATCATAAAACTTTAAAGTACTAGATCCAGAGACAGAGTTACTAATGGCCATTACTAAACCATTCCAACTCTCTGGCAATGAGCACAAGAATAACAAAGCTCTAACTTCATCATCAAAGTTTACCCCTACAGAACTTAACTGACTGGTAATTGTATTAAAATCATTTAAATGGTCTGCAACAGATCCACCTTCCGACATCTTCATATTAAATAATCGTTTCATAAGAAATACCTTGTTTGAGGCCAAGGGTTTTTCATATAGTTTCGCCAACGTCTGCATCAAACCCTCTGTTGTTGTTTCCTTCGAAATATTGAAGGCGACTGATGCCGCAAGACACAACCGTACTATTCCGAGTGCCTTTCTATCGAGAATGTTCCATTCCGCGTCTGTCATGGCCGCCGACTTCTTTGTTTTTCCGCTCAATGGTAGGTATAGATCTTTCTGATACAGATAATATTCCATCTGCATCTTCCACAGCGGGAAGTTTTGGCCATTAAATTTCTCGACCCTAAACTTACCATCGTCCGCCATTGCTCCCACTCGAACCAGGAACCCTTCTTTCTTGTGAGTTTATCAGCCAAATATACCTTCGGCTCTGATACCAGTTGTTAGAAAATTAAATATTACAGAGAAATGCAACACATAAAATATGCGGAAAATAAAAGCACACAAAACACATAAAACTAGAGAGACACAGATATACGTGGTTCACCCAGTTTGGGCTACGTCCACCCCGAACAGCCAGTCCTTCCTTTCTATTATCTAGCAAAAAATGAAGATACAAAACCTACAACAGATCCGCTGTAATATCCTTTGTTCTCTCTCACAATCTCCCTCTCTGTTTCTCGCTCCGAGAATACACATACATAATACACAGCCGCAATAAAATACCCTCATATATACAAGGGGGTTGCCTTCTAGGAAAAAAAACCCCAATCTAAACATAACTTCCACCGTCAGATCATTTGACTAATGAATGGCCCAGATTGACTAGAAATTACTATACCTTTACAAGGCAATTTTACATCTGTTTTTAGCTTCGGTGGCGCCGACCAAACCTCGCCGGGGACCGCTGCCCCCGATGTTCTACTCGAGGGGTCGGCCCCCCGGACCCCCGTAAGGGAAAAGTCCCCCTCAAGGCAAGGGTGTACAATTTTCCTGGGGTATACTTCCAGCTAAAACAAGGATCTCTGAATCAGGAAGCAAATCAGGCTCCACACCCAACAAAAACAACTCTTACCAATTGCACCCCATTGAGCGTGGGGCTGGTAGGGTAGGTACGGGTCTCTCGAAAATCTACATAAGCCTTCATAATAATCCAATGGAAATCATCTATCATCTAAACTAAACGAAGAGTACGATGAAGAATACGATGGTTTATTGACCGGCATGTCTAGCCATCAACTCTACCCATCTTTGCATCTATGGATCTACTTCTGATCCCTTGAGTGTAACATGTTGGGGTTGCATCAATGGAATCCTCTCTAGGGAAAAAATAAATCGGGATCGGGCCATTGTTGAAATTTTTATTCATTCCTCCCTTTACTTGTAGTTAGTTTTTCTTTCATACGAAAGAGAAAAACTTCATCCCATTAAATAAAGTTGGTTCCAAACACTCCAATGCATACAACATGTATCATTTGTTTGCCACATGTAGTGTGAAGAGAACTTGACAAGTTTTGCGATGATGATGGGATGTTCCTCAAAGTAAAATCAGCTACATCGCGGAAGTTTATTTTCCCACCCTTAATAGGTTTAGTCCTAGGATGTGATATCGACATGTAATCTCTCACTGTCTCTCCTCCAAAAAGCATATCTTGAAAATGGTGACCCTCGCCTCTAATAATCACTTGTATGAGAAAATAAATATCCTCCACTAATATTGGGACCACTTTTTCCCCGATGTGAAAAGCATGTATGCGTTGGATCTAGTGAACAAACAAGGAACTCCAGTAGTTCCATTTTTACGCCTCATGCCGAACCCGATCTAAAGTACTTTGTAGCCCACAGTATGTGAGGGCTCTTATTGTGCCCAGAATCATTTGAGGAATGTTTTTATCATTCTTCATGTTCTCTTTTTTCCCTCCATATAATCGTCATTTTCGTCAGGGTAAATACCCAAAACACAATTGTAAGACTAATTAGGATCCATTTCATCACGAAAACACCAGAGGGTGGCCACGGAAAGAAACAAAATGGAACACTTTTGACACACCCCAAGTCAAGGGACGGATCATTTCAATACATCTTAGCGATTTTAGTGCACTACGACGCACCTTTCGACATTGAGGTGTGTTTACCTCATTTTATGATATATTTAGCCTAAAGGCTCAAAACCTAAAAATTTGCAATGAAACAAAACATAAATACTACGGGAAGGAAAGAGAAGGTTCATAGCTCCAACAGTTGAACAACAAGGGAAAATCCTTCATAGAATCTATCACGATTAACTCTGCAAAGTTAGGGGGAAAACTAGGTTCGAGGCTCTATTCCTCCAAATTGTAAACTTGAATGGTAAAATCTTGTTTAATTAGTCAATTTTATTGACACAAATCACATTTAATGTCATGACTATGATTTTTTAGTAATTTTTCTATGAAACATGTATTTTTAATTCATTTGATGGTTTTAATAACATGTTTCTGGTGATGCATCATATTAGTCATGCACACTTGTTCGAATGATTTGACCACAAAGCATACTTTTATCCTTATATTTCGAGCATTGATAAAATGAAAAAACACTTAGTGCACTTTATCTCTTTTCAAGCTTTTGATAATAGCGAAAAGACCCCTTAGTCTTCTTTTAGCTCTTTTTAGACCTAAAATGTGTGAAAATATTGTCGAGCACTGTCTTTTAGAGCTCGTAAAAGTAAATGATACGTCATACTACTCGGCCCATAAGTTTAACCATTTTAGGAATAAGATATGTGTGAGCGAAAAAGGAAAACATTTCGAACATGGCTAGGAGAGTTTTCTCGAGGTATCATTTTTACACTTTTTTTTGGACACAGCGACGAACTTATGAAAAAGGATCATGGAGTTTTCTTTTTTCCTCTTTTTCAAAAATCTCTCTAAACATGAAAAAGGATCGGGTTGTACTTTCGTTAGGCTCATGGAAACATAAATTAGTGACGGGGTTGTACGTCATGGCAAGGAATCGATTTTTCATTTATCACTAGAATCATTAAGTCAATAAATAGCGATGCATTAGGGTTGAATTATAGATCAAGCATGGTATCCTCCTCGAGCTTGTTAAAAGTAAAGAGGTACTAGTGATAGGCTAGTGAAATTTTGGAAGGTAGTGAAAACCTTGTAGTATTGGAGGTTGCTCTTGAACACGACACTTTCAATCCATCATCGTAACTTTGCATTGGGTAATCTTCTTGACGGTTCATTCATACATATGATTCATCATACCTTCAATTTGGTTTTGGGTTAATGCTGCCAACTCATCTCTCGGTGTCATAATACATTCGAAAGTCATCTAGTGAATCCTCATCCTTCTGCAATACTCACTAAACCATTATTTTCATGACACATTCATCCATGAACATTGCTATATCAAGTCACATTTTGTCTCTAAAATCAATAACTCTTGTTTTACGATAAATTTTCTTCTTGACATCATCTCATCATCTGGGAAGTTTTACTTGAGAAACATCTTCCATGCTATAGAGGCTTATTTACATCATCGAGAAATTTTTCTCTTCCTAACCTTCAGATCAAATATTTTGTTGCGTTGAAAACAAAATATTTTATTCCGCCTTATAAATTTTTTGAATTACCTTGAGAAGTAGTTAACATTAATGATGGTTTCTCTTGTTTGTTAACAACTCATCATTGGATGGTAATCAAGCGAGTGACCATGATTGACATGTCACCGAATGACCATAAGTGATTTGCCATATTGAACGCCGTTGACCATGGGTGATTTTCATAATATTTTCATAATCGCGACAAATATTATTGTATATATTCTCCTCCTTGAACTAATCTAAGGATCTTGATTTATTTTATTACCTTCACTTAAACCATGTTTTTTAAACTCTCTAAAATATTCGAATTCACCATTTTATATGAATTGTTGAATTAATAAACCAAGGGAATGATATTATAAACACAACATATATGCTAAAACACCAAATGATTATAAACCCAAGGAATAGTATTAAACACAGGAGCTTATTATTATAGACCAAATTATATAGACCCTAAGATAAATATTATAAACCCTAAAATAAACATTGTTGATCATGGTTGATTTTTGTAATGACACAATTATTGACCATGGTTGATCATAGCTAACCATGGTTGACCATCATTAAAACATGGTTAACCATTGTTTACTTTCATATTGAGAGAATATTTTTCACAATAAAGAGGGCCATGGTTGACCTTAGTTGTTGACCATGATTTATTTTCATATTGAAATATTTCTCCACAATCTTGATGTTAAACCATGGTTCTATGGTTGACAATGATTATTTAGATTGACATAGTTGATTTTTATATTGAGACAATATTTGTCAAAATGTGACATTGGACCATGGTTTATCATGGTTGACCATGGATGGACATGGATACTCACAATGTGACTCCATGCTTTATTGACCAATGTAAACCATTATTGACCATGTTAAGACCATGGTTGACAATGGATAATACATATGATAAATATGCTTGACCATGCACATTGGGGTTATGACAATGTGGCATTGGACCAAAGGGCAATCTTTATCCCATGATAGCAAATAAGTTGACCATAATTTACATGGTCAACCATGTTTGGCCAATGTTATTATGATTGACCATTGTTGGCCATGATTGATTTTCCTGTTGAGAAAATCCTATGATAAACTCTAAGATAAATATTATAAACCAAGGTATATAAACCCTAAGATAAATATTATAAACATTAAAATAAACATGGTTTAAATCGTTGACCATCATTGACCATGGTGGATTTTCATATTGAGACAATATTTGTCATAATCTGACTTTGGACCATGGTTGACCATGTTTGATTTTTCATATTGAGACAATATTTGTCACAATGTGACATGCTGAACCATAGTTGAACAGCACGAGGTCATGGTTGATTTTCATATCAAGACAATCTTTGTCACAATGTCACATTGGACCGCTGGATAACCCGATTGACCATGGTCCACGATGGTTACCCGATGGTTGAACATGGTTGATTTTACTATTAAGGCAATATTTGACACAATGTGATATCGGACATAGTTGACCATGATTATAAACCCATTGGATATATATTTACAACCCTAGGATTAATATGATAAACCCCTCAAGATAAGATTATAACATACAAGTATGCTATACAAATATGAACCACATATATTAATAAACCAAAGGGAATAATAAACCTAAGGATTAATATTAAAATTCCAAAGAATATAAACCCCAAAGAGAATATCAAGCCTAAGGGATTAATATTTTATACCAAATGTATATAAACCTAAGATAAGTAATACCTAAACCTAAATAAGTGTTGTTGACCATGGTGATTTTCGTATTGAGACAATCTTTGACACAATGCGGCATTGAACGATGGTTGACCATGATTGGAATATTATATATTATAAAGCGATGGATTATAAATGCAATAGTTTTATATTAAGCCTAGGATTAATATAAACCATTTTAGCAATATGAAACCGTAAAAAATAAACCCTTAGATAAATAAACCCATAGGGTTGATATTATAAACCAAAGGGCACAAATAAACCTAAGGGATTAATACTAAGCGGAAGGAATAATATTAAACCCAGATTATTAATATTGTAGATACAGAGTATAACCCATGGCAAATATTATAAAACCTACAACAAACACGGTTGACCATGATTGACCTTCGAACAGGCATGTCTTATTTTCATATTGAGCAGCGGATTGACCATAATTAACCATGGTTTCGATGAATGACGCAGTTGACCATGCATGTTGACCATGATTGATTTTGATATTGAGATAAATATTTGTCACAACATGGAAAATATTGAACATGAGTAAAATATGGATTGTGATTTTCATGCCAACAATATTGGATATTCTCCTCCCCTTTGTACTCTCCCATAAGGAACTTGATGTGTTTTGTACCTTCCTTCAACCATGTTTTAATCTCTCCAGATGTTCAAACTCACCATTTTTTTCTTTCTTGTGAAATAAATACGGAACTGCAAATATTATTTTGTCATAATTAGAAGATAATAAAATACAAGGCTCACCAAAGTGTTTATTTATTGACAGAAAAAAAAATTATTGCATTAATTAAATAATATTTCTCTTCCTTCCATATGTTCTTATGCGAAACTAATTCTTATGTTGTTTTTCAGTGAAAAAACATTACATAAAATATAGTGATTCTTAAAAGATAGGAGATCTCCTTTTCTTGGTAAATAAGTTTTTACCAAATTTTATAATATAAGTATATTATATTGTGTATAGCTTTTCTATAGATATAGTAGTATATTGATAGAATATAGATAGATACTTAAATACAATAATGCTCATATAAAAGAAAAAGAGAGAAATCTATTTTTATCGTCTTATTTTATAAAATTCACATTTCTTCTGAAAATTCCAAATGCAAGGAACACCATGGATTTTCTTCTTTGGGTAGTAAGGGTAGTGGAAGCATAATAAAAAACAAGAACATTGCTAGACATCACCAAAATTACCTTTCACCAAAATCTACAAAGAAAACATAACAATGAATGTGAAATAGTGATTATTATTACCACTGACAATTATTAATCAAAATCATGGTCGCTTAATGATTAGCGTCACAATTTGTGAAAAGATTGTCTCAATATGTCAACAGGGTTTCACCAAAAAAATATTTCTAAAAAGGTTAGACTATACTGTGAGTTGTTTTATATATATCATTACAATTTCCTATCAGCAAAGAAAACAACAATTATTTAAAACACTCAACATCACAAGTTTCCATAAGCGAAATATAGCTTCCAAATATTTGTCATAAAAATGATAATATAGGTTCCAAGAATCATTACTGCCATAAAAATTATATGCCTAATGATTAATGCCTGGCTTCGTTATGATGTATATTTTGAGATGAAAAAGAACATAAAATAATTTTTTTAATCATAAAAGCTAGATGTTCTAATAAAATATAGATTGAATTGTAGCTGTTAGCATAGAATTTCTAATAGTGAGAATCATACTTGAATTGATCAATTTTTGATCCCTAGTGTTAAGGGTTGTGTTTTCTATTAATTAGGGATAAATAAGACATGTAAGCGCTACTAGATACAAACAAGGGGTAAGGAAGTAGAAGGATACATAGGTGAAGGCATGGGATATTGGTAGAAGCCATATTAAATATAAGTAGTAAAATGATGGCGAGTTCAATCTAATTGGAAGTTGCTTCCTCCCATGTGTAGCAAGAAATATTCACCTAGCTTAAAAAGTTTAGATCTTCAATGCTCACTACTAATATGAAATTTCAATAAATAAATAATGATGCGTGAATGCATAAACTCGACAGTATTTTTAAATTTTTAAATTTTTATATACAATAAAAAATTATTAACATGTTTTTAATAGCTATGATATATTAAAAATATGAATAAAGAAAATATATAAAAATAATGAATAGTATATATGATGAAATATTTCTTTGCACTTCCATTAAAAAAAATGAAAGTCTAGAAAACAAATTTAATTTGAAATTTTAAAAAAAACAATGTTTTAATTTTTTAAGCAAAATTATATCGTTACCATTATTTAATATTGGGTAGATAGATTTTAATTTATTATGAAGAAAATGTAAATAGAGAAAAAAATATGAAAATATAAAAATTTATATTAATAAAATAATGAAATAAATAACTTAAAAACTTCACATTAACATTTTTTAATATAAGAAAAAAATAAATACAATTATTATTTTTATTCTCGAATAATTTACCTCCTACTATTTTATAATTTAATTTTGACAGAATTATGAAAGTGAAAGAAGTGGAGCGAGAGGATTTCTCTTCTCAATATTACGAATTAGTTAAATAATATTACATTGAGGACATCAACATTAAATGGTTGTAGTAAGGGCGAACTAAAGGCGAGACTAATTAAGCCCAAAGAGCTGGACACTTGGATGGACGATTTCGACACCTAATCAGGTCGTTGGAATTAGATTCACTCAACACCTCCCCCTTAATTACAACCACATAAAAATTAATTAAGATACCCTCTTTGGTCTATGTCTCGGTGGGGCTTACAATTTAAAGCTTCACTTCAACTAGAATTAGTTTTCTTCTTCTCTTCTCTTCAAATTACATAGTCTCTAAATGTTTCAACTTGTTGCACATTGTGTTCTTCAAACCTCGGGTCCTTCATTTGATGGTGCATGTTTTTATTTTTCAGTGGCATCTAAGAATGTCCTCGAATTATTCAAGAAATGACTTGTATGTGGGATCTTGCCACATGTTGTCTTGTATTCTTTTAACATGATATGAGAATAATATCGTATCTCTTAAAACTCCAATTCTTGAAAATTTGCATGGATGTGTTCATAATGAATGTTGTCTTCAACATTCATATCTCTTGCTTCTATGTAGTCCTCAACTGGTGTGGTGTTTATGCCGGTTTGAAGGAACTTTGCTCTTCTTCACAATCTGAATTTGTTTACTGCACATTGGAAATCAATGGTAAGTATAAATCATCTCCAAAACCATATTGGTTTTGTTCCTTCACCCTTTCTGCAATGAGATTTGTCTCTGTTGCTTCCTTCTCTAATTTTCCTTAGTCTCTTGTTTTCTTTTTATTTGTTTCATTCTACTTGCATGCATACTCTTATCTTTGTTTATCTCTCTGTATTTATCTTTGTGTCTCTATCTTTTATCATTGTCTCTATCTTTGTCTCTTCTTCACTAACTTTTTGTGCTCTGCCAAACTGTTGTCTTCCACCAAACCTCAAGTGGGATTATCTCACCAAATATCATCATGTCGATATCATGTTTTATTTGCATCATACATAACCAATCATCATTAGAAAAAATTCATTATCAAATTTTTGATAAAAATATTAATCACATGATTTACAATAGTAGTTTTACTCTCATCTAAACAGATCAATTGTTGGTTTCACCATATCATCATCACAAGTTACTGTTCTGAAACATCAAATTTTTCATGTTTATAAAGTTGTGTTGCTAGAACTCACCATATCATCAGCATCAACAAGCTCTATTGTTGGGATCACCAAATCATCATCGGCGAAGCTCTATTGCTAGAATCACCCAAGTCATCATCGGCAATCTCTTGTTCTTGGTTCCATCAAATTATTGCTCGGCCAGGTACAGGTTGCTAGATTCACCAAATATTCATCACATTAGGGGAATTTTAAGGTCTAAAATGGGCCTCCTAAGTATAAATAATAATTGGAAATAGTAAAATAATATTTGATTACATCATCGAATTTAGAGGGGGAAAAAGAAAAAAAACTATTTTTTTCAACTCGTATTTTCAATTTATCTCCCAAATTTTGTACTCAAATTTCGGCGAGTACTCGTTGGATGCAAAATTTAATTCCTCTCAAAAGTACCCATGTTGTATACTTTCAATGGACTCTTGCTACATGAAAAATAGAAATACATGGAAAACGTGATTGGGAGATAAGTTGAAAATACGGTTGAAAAAAACAATTTTATTATTTTATTATTTTTTTAATATTTTTACCATTTGCTAAAAAATGGTGTAGAATCATCCCCCCATGATTAGCATCATCTTGAATCCTATTGGTTCCTATAAATTTTATTTTTTTTTGTACATTTTTCTTAGGAGGCCCATTTTAGACCTCAATTCCCCTAATAATAAACCCTATTCTTGGGGATTCACCAAGTCATCATCGGCAATATATTTTGCTAGATTCATCAAATTTCCCTCCACTTGTGGCTCCACATAGTGGGTTTACGACCATATTCGTGCTCCTTCTCTGTTAGCCTACAATTTCTTCACGGACACCATTCACTTGTGGTTTAGTCTCTTTTCATTGTTCATTTTGTACATGTGTTACTATAGTTCCACTTTCATTTTCAACTTCAATTCCACCTTGAACTAAAACACCTCTCAAGGTATCATGCCTACTTGGTTGTCTTGGTATTTGAAATCGGGGAAAGGGTATTTAGCAATCATTGTACATTATGCATTTGACCACAACAACGTCTTTTTGGCTCTTCACTTCCGGATCTAAAAAAATCCCAAACATCTCTTGTTATCTCTTTAGCCTCTTGTATTTTCCCATTTATTGAGTGTTCGTTGACTACGGCTTAAAAAAAAAAACTAATTTGTAGACATCTTTTGTGGTCTCCTAAAACTGTATACCTTAAAAGTTTTTCACAAATTCACCTTCCATTATTTTTGTTAAGAAAATTAATATTTCAATGCTCCTGATTGATGTAAACAACTCCCCTTAATAAGCCCTCTTCAAAAGTTGAATATATTTTACTAGATTTTTTTAAATAAAAAACTTCAAACAACATCCTTTTGAAAATATTGCAACTCCACACACATCTCCTTATACAAATCTAATCTCACAAAAAAAAAATGCATTACATGGGCCCTTTTCAAATCATGGAGGTGTTTTCAAATTCATCACATGTATATAAAAATGACATGTGCATTTTATATAAAAATAATTTAAACCTTTCGTTCAAACATTAACCCTTCCCGTGTTGTGGTTGTGCACATTTACTTTTTCTTTTTTTCTTTTAAATTGCTACTTTTAGTGGGTTGTTAGTAATGCTTAATGCAAATTTTTAAAAAAATCGATACGTAATTGGTAACGGTGTACTTTTAAACAACATACCCAGTGCTAACTGCCTATTGAAATCCATGCCATGGGTGCCTCTCGGTATGAAAAAATGGCTCATTCCACTCTACGATGCATTAGCTCTCAAAAATCGACCCGTGCACAACAAAAATGTTCCCTCTTTTATTAGTTGCCATCAATGGAGCCTCTCTGAACCTCTACTGCGACTCTAGCGACTTTCTCTTTCATCGGCGCGGATCCATTACATACATGCATGCTTATGCCGATAGAATCGGATAAAATTAAGGCATTACTTGATCGGCGCGCTTATCTCAATCGGATTCATGCTAATTGGCGCAACTCTGTTCCTCCCAAACCCATTGATGGGCATTTTTGAAATTTTTACTTTTCAAATGTTTTAAACTGAGTGGACTTTGTGAGTCATTGTCTTTAGATTTTTAGTTGAGTTAAAAAACATTTTATGAAGGGTTCATTAATAGCATTTTATGAACTAATGGGGGTACGTTAAGCATTTTATGGATGCATTTTTAATTTAAAAATAAAAATCTTGGCCTTTTCTCAAACTAGCTTTTTTTAGGCAAGAGGCTTCTCCAAATTTCTTAAAACTTTTGTTGTTATCTCAAAGAAGTGTTATACGAAGCTTGTCTCTTCTCCTTCCTCTGTTGTTGTTTTTTAAGGAGTTTTGTACCAAGCTAGTTATGATAGCATGAAAATAATTGAAAACTAAAAAGAAGTGGAATAGAGTATTGTTTTTCTCAATATTACGAATTAATTTAAATAAGATTGCCATTTTGAGACATCGACATTAAATGATTAGTGAGACTAAACTAAAACTAGACTAAGTGAGAAATTTAAAGACACCGGACACTTGGATAGACAGTTTCAACACCTAACATATGGTTTGAATTAGATTCTCAACAAACTTTACTCTAACTTTCCTCAAGTATAATAACAAAATAAATAGATAGTTTTATTGCCAATTAACATGCTAACAAAATAGCTAGTTTTATTGCTAATTGATACACTACCAACCATTAACCTTGATATTTTTTGCTTGCTAAGTAGTTATTTCCAATTGATACTTGCCAACCATGTGATATTTGTTTGCTTGTTAAGTAGTTATTTTAACAGCCAGAACAGCTACCAACCATGTATGATATTTGTTTGCTTGCAAAATGAATCGTCCTCTTACGAGTTTTTATTTTTGTCGAGATTCCTATCATATTTTATTTTGTGCGATTATGGGTTTCCCCATTTCAAAATCCTAGGCCAAAAATGGCTTAACAGTCTTATATGTTTTAAAATAGAGGAATACCCTATTTCGAGGTTTTAGCAAACGTTTCGGACTTCCTAAGTGAGTCCATATTCGGGGAGTAAATGTCGATAGTATTCTTTGGAAAGATTGTGGGGATTAGAGAAAAAATAATCCTAATATAAAGGTTTTGCCTAAATAATCTCAATTTTCCAAAAGAGGAGTGATGCTATCCATCGAGTCCTTCCATGGTAGGACAGTATTTTTGAAAAGAGATTCCATACGGAGGGTAAATTTGTTTTGAAATAGAGGAATAACTTGTTCCGGGTTTTTAACCCAACGATTTGGGGCTTCCTAAGTGAGTCCATCTTCATGGGTAAAATGTCCAATATTCTTTGGAAGATTGTGGGGCAAAAGAATCCCAATATAAAGGTTTTCCTAAATAATCTCATTTTCCAAAAAAGGCAGTGCTCTCACAATTCCCTTCCATAGTAATTTAGATCTTTTTTAAAATAGAGGTCATACGGTAAAATTTGTTTTTGAAATAGAGGAATAACACATTTGAGTTTTTAACCCAACGTTTTAGGACTTCCTAAGTGAGTCCATCTTCGGAGGTAAATGTCCAATACACTTTAGAAGATTGTGAGGATTAGGGCAAAAAAATCCTAATATAAGGTTTTCCCTAAATAATCTCAATTTTACAAAGAGGGTGTGGCTATCCATCGGAAGTCCCTTCCATGGTAGAGATGAATATTTTTGAAAAAGAGAATCCATACAAGTAAATTTGTTTTTCGAAATAGAGGGAATAACCTCTATTTGAAATTTTAACCCAACATTTCGGACTTCCTAAGTGAGTCCATCTTCAGGAGTAAATGTCCAATATATTCTTTGGAAGATTTTGAGGATTAGGGAAAAATATCCTAATATAAAGGAGTTTTCCCTAAGTAATCTCCAATTTTCCAAGAAATTCAGCTTATCCATCGGAAGTCCCTTCCATGGTATGGTGTGCTATCCATCAGTATATATGTTGTTGCGCGACAACAATTATTTACAAATACAATAGAAACATCCAGATGAATAAGAGCTCGAATATTCGAATTAAAATTTTACTCATATGTGGATCATGACTAAGTTTTCTTTTTGAGATAATGTGATATGGTTTCATTGAATAATGATAATTACGAATAACGAGAGTGATAATTACCCTCACTATTAAAGAAAATTTAAAAGGAAAGATTAAAACACAACTCAAACAAAATAAAGTGAACAATATTAAGTTTTATGATCATTTTGCCATATCCCTAGTATCTACATGCATTCATTTATTGACATGGATTACGGTAGTCGGAAGCAGGAGGCCAGTCTTTCAACAACGACGAAGGTTTCATGTCCAGTGAAAGTATTTACCACTCCCAACACAACACCTAAGGTTAAGCTCTTGCCATTCAGAATTTCACTTCAATGCACTTCGTATAGACAAAAACCTTGTAAATTCTGATGTAAAGATCTTGAAAGGAAACTGACTGGATTTGTTGTCACATTAAGCATAGTAAATATCTTTAACTAACGGTTCTTCCAATAGATGAAAGATAGAAATTGATTGATGATTCATTTTCTTAAAATTCCAAACTCAACTTGAACATATCCACCACAAAGCAACGATATCCCCATCACAGAGCCTCACTTCCTCTCTTCAGAATGTTGAGGCTTTTATTTTGATTTTTTGTGAAATCATGTTAAAGAATATTTATTAAAAACAGTTTTAAAAATTGTTTTTGGGGAAATTTGATTGAATAGGATCAGTGGAAAATAGTTGGATGGAAGCTTCTCTTATCTTGATACAATGCCTCGGGGATAAAGATTACCTATGGTGACATTGGACAAAGTCCTAATTTTAAAAATTTGGAAAAGATCACATTCAAACCATTTCTTATCATCGAAATCACACCTCCAAAGAATTATAAAATTTAGATATAAAAAATATTTGTTATTTTAAAAATATCCACTTAAAAAGCATTCTAATATCATTGTAATTTTTAATAAATTTAAAACTAATAAATTAATAATATTATAGAAACTAAATTAAAAATATATTTTATATTAACACAAAATTAAACATTAACATTTTATGAGATATCAGTTACCAATCGGTAATTTAAATGACATTACCAATAAATCACTGCATTGTAAATATTCCCTTTCTTGATCCGGTCAAAGTAGATAGAATCAATCCATGGTACTTACCATGGTATTTTCCCATGGTATTGACCCAGCAGTGACCCATGGTATTTCTTGCTGGTATTGACCCATCAAGCCTATAAAAGGGGAGAGAAGCTGGGCATTTAGAGCATTCTGGATTATCTATCTTATTGTGTTTGGGTTGAGAACCTGGCCTGGCTAGTTCTAGCATTGATCCCGGGACGAAAACCCCGTGGTGATGTTTATGTGCTGGATCCATCCAGGATTCACAAGTGGGCTTCAATTTCTTATATTTGTCATTGTCAAGCAGCTGTGCATGCCATTGCAAGATTTTATGGTCTGGGCATGTATTTTACTTTTAGTGAATAATAATATAAATAAATGTTGCATTTCTTGTGTTCTGGTTCTGGATGAAAGATTGTATTAAATGAGAACACTAAGATGTTTTAGATCTATCCAAATTTTTATTGTTTGGAATCTTACAGTGGTATCAGAGCTGTGCATCCTGCCAGCCTAAGAGTTTTATGCAAGGAACTTCGGTGAAATTTATTTTTCACCCTAGCCAGCATTTCTCACTTCGGTGATATTTATCACCCTAGTTGGATTTTTATTTTTTAGTAAATTATTTTTATTGGGAGACATAAGTGAAGGGAAAATCATTTATAAGTGTGTGGGTTAAATTTGTGAAAATATTTGAAGGCATGATTGACAAAATCTTCCTATGAAAAATTAATATATTTCTGTTTGGGTATGGGAGAAGATGGACCGTCTTGAAGAAATTTTGAAAAACAACCAGAAAATCCTTGATGTACTAGTGAGGTTATATGGTCCTTTAAGTAGCCATATCTCCATAGACCAAAATGATAATCAAAGCAAGAACAAAATCAGCAGCAAGAATGAAATAAGGAGGAGAGGACTATGCTTTATCTGCAAGGGACCTTGGGCCCTTAACCATTCATGTCCAGGTGATAAGAAGAAGGAAACAAAAATAGAACAAGAGGAGATTACTTCAAATCATGGGAAATCTTTTGTAGATGGGTTTGCTGATTTTCAGGAGAGGACCTATGAAGGATCTGAGCAGTCAAGTACAAATGGTGAACAACAACACCATGCTCTTCAGAGAAACTTGCAGGACAAGCTGATTAGTCAACTTGACAAAGTACATGACGAAAGGAAAGATGCAATTCCTCCTGATGATGTGGTAGTTGAATCTGTAAATACAATGGAGGACATCCATAAAGAGTATGGGAAATCAGGTATAGTCAACAGTCCACCAGTACATCCATGTTTGACAACCAGAGAGGATGGACAACTGATCCTCACATGTGAAGAGGTCTAGGATGAATACACCCAAGGAGAATCAAATGAGGAGCCAATAGTAATGAACCAATATGATGAGCATGATCACGCAGGCCAGCAAGACAAAGATAGTATGCAGGATGAGTCATTTCTAAAGGGCCAATCAAAGATTCAAGTTGAAGCAGTGGTCGTGGGGCATCCAGTGCAGTCAAATACAAAGACATTCAGTAGGGCACTAGAATTTCCAGTGAAAGACTTTCAGGAGAGGATCATGCATTTCAAGATAGATCTTATGTTTTTGAAGCAAAGAGTTTGGATAGTCCGAGACACTGTCTTACAGGAGAACAGAAAAATTGAGGAACTCATAGGGGTATGTGCCGAATCAACGACCAAGTTGTCTGGTGTTGAGGAACGACTCAAATCCCTCATAAGGCAACAAGAGGAGTACAATTGGGAGTTCCAGAGCAGCCCTCTACAGGAGTACATAGATAAGTCTTGCAACACTACCAACAACCCACCTTTATACATTGGGAAGAGAAGGGAAGAGTTCTCCAACTGCATCATGTTGGGTAACCAAGTAGAGAAGCATGAATTGAGCATCGAACAACATCAACATAGTAGATTTGCAGATATTCATCCCTCCCCAAGTATGGATTGGCGAGAGATTATGAGTTGGTATTCTATCGATAGGTTGATTCTTTGGAGGATACTCACAGCCGAGGGCATATTGCAGCTTGGGCCCTTTGGTGCAGACAACGATGAAGGGTTGAAATGGTACCATAACCCACAGGTCCCAAGATTTAGGTGGCATTGGGATCCAAGAGAATCCATTGGGGAAATGATTGGCCAAAGGATTGTTTGGGATCCAGGTAAATCTATTCAGGGAAGGATTGGTCAGAGGATTGTTTGGGATCCAGGTATTGAAGGATCCATTCAGGACCATTCAACATGGAGGGCACATCGGATTGTATGGGATCCTGGTATCAATGTACAAATGCTTCTGTTGTGGATAGAAGTGGATCGCTTGAGGACAAGCAATCTTTGGGTGGGAGGATTTGTAATATTCCCTTTCTTGATCCAGTCAAAGTGGATAGAATCAATCCATGGTACTTACCGTGGTATTTTCCCATGGTATTGACCCATGGTATTTCTTGTTGGTATTGACCCATGGTATTTCTTGTATTGACCCATGGTATTGACCCATGGTATTTCTTGTTGGTATTGACCCATCAAGCCTATAAAAGGGGAGAGAAGCAAGGCATTTAGGGCAGTCTGGTATTATCTATTTTATTATTGATCCAGACGAAAACCTCGCGGTGATTTTTATGTGGTGGATCCATCCAAGATTCACAAGTGGGCTTCAGTTTCTTATATTTTTCATTTTCAAACCCGTGTGCATGCCATTTGCGAGGGCTCCATTGTCTGGGCATGTATTTTAATTTCGATGAATAATAATATAAATAAAATGGCTACATTTCTTGTGTTACGGTTCTTGATGAAATATTGTATTAATTGAGAACACTAATATGTTTTAGATCTATGAAATTTTTTATTGTTTGGAATCTTACAT